>JAPTGZ010345718.1:0-10954 GCA_029814645.1 Fowleria isostigma
AGTACCATTACTATCATTACGACCAGCCCTATCATCATCATCATCATCACTACCACCAGCATACAACAACAGCCATGAGAGCAGACCCAGCACACTTCATTTGGAAGCACACATTCTTACTTATATTATCAGGGTGGAACTAATACTAATTATAACAATCTTCACTTATACCATTTTATTCAAAAGGTGCTGTTATAATAATTTAAATCTACCTATATTCTTTTCTTGTGTGACATGAAATGTATTGTGCCATTTCTTCTGATACTTACACACAATCAGACAATAAAAGAACAACATCATAAAAAATACAAATAGAAAGTATACAATAAACTGAGAAATATTTGAATGTAATATGAATACAAATACCAAGTGTGTTGTATGTGCATATAGTGAATGGTATGTGCATAGCGCAGTGTTCAGTATTAAGATCAGACACATTTATCACATTAACCCAGTCTGACCCATATGAACTAAGGGTGTGTTGTATTATTAATGCTGTATTATGCTCTGATTATTGTTCATTCATACAACTCACAACCTTACTCACCTCAGTATCCAGGCAACAGTCAAAACACATTGTGAAATGTCACTTCTCTGAGAACAAACTGATGGAAATAACACCCTCCAAATTAATATCCTGTCAAACACGTGCATTCTGAGACCTGGTCTTTGTGCTGTAGCTTTGACTGACATGATTTAAAGATTAAATAACCCTAGGTAAATGTATGAGGTTGGCTCATGAATAATTTGAAACCCATCTTGAACAGTGCTTGAATATGCACTTGTACATGTGTTAAAGAAATACCTGAGCTTATAGTGTGTCTAATTGATAAAACATCTGAGCAAAATGTGAAGTACAGGGATCAGGATCTGCACTTTGAAACATATTCCATAATACTGTGTTGAACAAGAAAGAAAAAGAAATAATTACTTAACTCAAATATCATTTATAACATGTTATTTGAGTAAAGATTTTTCATTTTGTCTCATTTACCATTAAATAAATTGTGTGAAGTTTTGTGCCAGAATAATATTCTGCTATTGATGTTAACACTTACATGCAGAATTAGTTTTAATGGACGTATACAGTCGCGGAAAAAAAAATATTAGACCACCCTTTATTTTCTTCAATTTCTTGTCATTTTAATGCCTGGTACAACTAAAGGTACATTTGTTTAGACAAATATAATAATAACAACAAAAATAGCTCATAGCAGTTTAATTTCAGAGCTCATATCTATCTATTTTCCATGGTTTTCTTGATAATAACCACAATCACAAAAGGTCTTACATCAATATCTATGTCATTGTACTGACAAAAACAGTGCTTTTAGGCATTCCATGTTTTCATTTCTGTCTGTTTTAGTCACATGATACACACAGGAATTAGTGCTTGATTGTATGATTGTTGTTTTTGATGAGTTTTGACATTCTAATTATTTTTTTCCACGATTGTATGTTGAAGTAGTTTTTCTTGTTTCCACAATGCACTGTTGAAATATTTTTACTCTGTAACTGTAACAAGCTCCTTAATGTCCTTTCAGTCCCAGCAGATCAACATTGTGAACTCAACTGCCGAGCCATAGGATTCAGGTTTTATGTGCGACAGTCGGACAGAGTGATTGATGGGACGCCGTGTGGACAGAATGATACTTCTCTCTGTGTGGCGGGAAAGTGTACGGTAGGCCTCTGCGCAGTATAAACCACTTGATTGATTTCAAGAGAGATGAGAATTTTGTTTGCTTTATCACTTTGAATTATACTGTATATATACACTGTGACTGTATTTTATATACAATTTACAGTGAGAACCATTCCAGTACAGTCTAATTTTATACTGCAGATCACTAAATTACTTTACTGAGGCAGTTAGCTGCTAAAAACCTATAGATCTACAAGCTTCAGGAGCCTTTACAGTAGCTTCTCTGCTCAGGTTAATTTCCAACTGTGTTTATTTATACCACATAAATGACATTTATAATCATGTATATCTGAAAAATAATACACAACCCAGTGAATTCTATGTCTATTTCTTTATCTATATCACTTCGGTGTTCTATAGGTCACACAGTAGTAGATTTTAAAGGCCTGTATAATAACATTAAGTTGGAGGAGGGAATCTTTATTAATCAGAAAAGTATCAACCCCTGAAAAAGAAAAACATTACATTGGCAGAAATTGATGAACAATGTTGATGAGGAACTGGAAGAATGTCAGAATAATACATTTATTAGTAAGTCTGAATAATTATGTATCAAACTGTAATGGCTGAAAACAACAAAATACACTAATGATAATGAATTAAGTAAAGGAAGTAGAATCTATTTAATTATTAGCTTGTAAAAAGGGGGTGGAAGTCTATATACTGTGATTTACGTATACCTATACCTTTTTTGAGCGTGAAAATTTTGTTTGTCCATGTCATATTGTTCTTTGCTATCTAATGATTTTATGTGCTCGACATAAAACTAAATTAACTAATCAATATGAAAATAATGAATCAGAAAATCTGCAACTGAAAAATAACACTGTAAAAAAAAATCAAAAAATTTCCAGGGACAGTTTTTGTTTTTGTAACTATTATTTCCATGAAGTCTGATTAGTCTTTTCCCACAATCATTGTCATGTTTTGTCAAAATAAATCCTACAAACAGGCCCTCCAAGCACCATTTTTTATTTTATTTTTTTTTACCAAAACCAAATTATCTCTAAGTCTACAGTACATAATCCATACAGAAAAATTCAAACCAATCAACACAGTTATTATATAAGAAATATTTTACAATGTTGTGAGGTTATAAATAGACTGACAACTAAAATATTACAGCTGCAAGAGTAAAAGTTAATTCTACATTCCTAGTAAGGTAACATTTGTACCCCTCAGGTCTACTGCATTAAAAATTATGACCAGGAGAGGGCAGTATAGCATAAGAGTGGACACATCCTGTGAAATGTGGAGGAGTGAAATGAAGGTCAAGAGGAAGTTTTTACCCCTTGGGCCAAAGTAGAAGATCTGGGAAATCAGTGAACACTATAATTGTGCTTCCAACCCCATATTTAACACACACACCATGAAAACACAACTGAGTTGTTGCTGTGAGGCTTTGACGTGCTTATGACTGGATATGTATTTAATGTGTTGGATTCACTTTAACATTCTTTTGATCACGGTTGAAATATGTTGGAGTGGGAGTTCATTTCCAGGTGGTCATGCTGATCTCGGTCTTCTAAACCTGTGTTCCCATGCGCTGTAATCCAGTGAAATGTTTGCAACATAAAGATTTGATGAAGATAGAAAGGCCTCTGATCTCTTAATTTGGCCTTGATCACATTTAAGCCATGAACACACATGACGTGGAGAGCTGCTGTAGTGGAATTAGTATTAAAGATTGAAACTAAATTGTGATTTATGGGCCTGGCTTTTGCAGAACACACCACAGCTTGGAGCTCCATACTGCAGCACTTAAAGTATTGATTTGCATGTGTTAATTGTTTATTTTTTCTGCTCCACACTTGTGTTTGTTGGTCAGCAGCTTTTCAGAAGACAGAATTTTTTTTTTTTTTTTCCAACATGGAGTTATTCACAGCTGGTCCAGCCATTTCACCTGGAGATTCCCTTAGTTTAGAGCCAAAAGATAATGTAAAAACATCTGGATAATTTAATTTCAATCAGGGCCTGTCAAAACTGAAACTTAAACATTAAAACTGCAATAAGCAGAAGCAAGAAGAAGGCAAAAGTCTGCCCCATGATGCCAAAAAATAGCTGCCAATTCTTGCTTCATTTGTAAGAATTATTCAGTCTTTACATTTGGTCCAACAGGTTCTTCTCTTCCCTCCTGTGGGTAGGAGGACCAGTAGGTGCATACCATGACATTTGGAATATTCATAGGAAAGAGATATCATTGATGTATGTTAATAGAAAAGACTCTAACAGAACCAGGCCGGGATTGGTAGAGGCAGTAAGCGGCATAGCCATTCATCATCGTCATCATCATCATCAGGAGCAGCGTGGAGCAGGAAGGGAACCACAGGGAAGATTTAGGAGTTGGCAGCTCAAACAGATTGTTTGAAGTGTCAGTCAGCATTGGTGTCTGTTTGGATCAGCTGACAGTCAGCTGGTTTGTGCACTCTGCTTAACCCCACTTGATAGCTAATAACCTGTCAAAATATAATAAGTGATGAATCAAATCTCGAAGAAAAACGTGCATGAATGTGGCCAGTTTCATCAGTGAAATCAGACTTTACAGTAAAATACCTCAGGAGTTGCTTAGTTTTTATTTTGCGATAATGATTTTGACTTCATGTAATCTAATACCCAGTCTAGCTTGTATATACCAGCTTGGTATATTGTCTGGAAACTGTTTACACTGGCAGGTTTGGTCCATTTTGAGTAATATATAACACTCTAATGTTTTATTACATCACTCGGATAAGCGGTCTGTAGCAGAAGGCTTGGAAGAAGTGTACTGTTTTGATGTGGCTTCCACTCTTTCCAGGAGTCAACACACCGCAGTGTACAGATGAGGAAAAAGCGCCACAGTAAACCATAATCCACAGAGTGTGTTAAATGTTCTCTAGTGTGGAATGTAGGGAATATCATATCTTCAGTATCTGAGAAGCTGTTTGCCCAATTCACAGGAGGATGTTTGATAAATTCCTTTAAGGTCAAGCGGTTAGTAGATTTTACTTTTTTGGAATTCACAACAGAAAGTTCATCATGTGAATTGTGGTTTTCAGTCTTTTCCCTCAGTAATGCACAGCTGTTATAACCTGAAAGGCAACAAACTTTGGATATTGCTTGGATGTGAGGTTCATTTGTGAGGATAAAGTTGGATGAAGTTCCATCTCCGGGTGTGCGGTCCAGTCATGGATCCTTAAACTGTATTTTTTTTTTCTTTTCCAAAGCTATTTGTTGTCTGATCTCCAAAGCAATAATGGATGGGAACTCCTTGCATCAGAGCTTCAGTTACAAACCTGAGCTTTATTTATTTTTTTCTTAAAGTACTGAGAAACATTCAATATACCTCAATAAAACTTGAACTTTACCAGAGGTTGTAATGCTTATGATTCATGCTATAATACAGCCAAGCCATACAATAACGTCTAATCGATTGTTCTAACGGAGAGAATCTGACATGTTAGAGCCTGTCCTCACATAACAGTCACATAAATACATTTTTCTGGAAGCATTTTCTGAAACACACATATAACATCCCAACGAAAGAGCCAAAAAAAGCCATTAAAATGTCCAATGTGCAAATATCACATTTCCAATTAGAAACATAAAGCATTTAAACATACATTTGTGCTCCTAAATTTACATACCCTGACAGAAGGAACTTGGATGTTCCATCATGACGATAATCCAAAACTCAAGGCCAAGTCCACCTGTCATTGGCTGCAGCAGAAAAAAGTAAAGGTTCTGGAGTGTCCATCTCAGTCTCATGACCTCAATATCATTGACTTTGGGGAGGTCTCAAACAAGCAGTTCATGCAAGAAAACCCAAAATACAGCTCACTGCTCTTCAGTGTGACTGTGTGAGTTTTTGTATTGTATTGGTATCTGGATGTAATTGTATTTTTGGCTTTAGTATTGGTCCCATGGCAGTTTTTTATTGTAGGTTGTGGACCTGAATATATTTTTAGGTACTTAATCATAATATTGAAAAGTTAATTCAAAACATTTGGCCTGTACATGTATTTGAAAAGAAAATGTGTCTAAATTATCCCATTAAGACCCAGTGGTACTTTTGTGTCAGTTCCCAAATGAATTTGTCTCTCTATTTAACCTTTTTTAAAGTGATTTACTACCATTTATTGTAATATTATCCTCCTTATTTTTTTTTTTCAGTGTAAATGATGTATTTTTCTGTATTTGATTCACTTGATCATGTAGATGTTCATTAAAACTCAGAGTAAATTCAATCAATAAATTAGATCAATCAGAAAAAATAAGGAAAAAGTGACTTTTTCGGCAAAAACTACAGATAAAATCAAAAGTTTCCATCCGCTGTCATTGATCCAACTCCTTGGGTTTCATTGATTGTAGACGATGACAGTGTTTCTATGGTAACTACGGAACCTCTGAACATCCAAATGAGTCATATCTGATGACTATGAAAAGATGAAAAACTGTATTTTACACCAATTATTCTGATATATAATATCAGCATATTGATAGGATCAGTGGATCAGAAGTTATTAACCAGGTGGGTTTTTGGGTCTTTTTGGGCTCAACTGTTGTCTTTACATCATAAAGTCATAGCGTCTAGTTCCTGCAGTGGTGACGCGCTGCTGTGGAAAACACTCGCTCTGACTCAACCCACCGTTTGTGTGGTCCCTGATATTCCTTCATGACACCTTCCGCTGTGCATGAATAACAACCCAGTTCTGTCCATTAGACCTTTTGCCCCTGGTGACGCCGCAAGCCGCCATCTCATATTTCTAAATCTACCGCTCTGACACCCACAGATTGGCCTTTTAGAGAAAAATATATGTATATCAGGTTTATACAGTAACTGAAACTAATGAGGCAGCTCCTGAGTCCTTAAGGGTTATGCTATATTTGTATCCACAGCAGAGCTTTAGCCAGCTATGACAAACTGATTTTGTCTGCTATGCTCACTATAATATCACTGAGTACTTATTCTGACTGGTCTAATGGTTCATATTAAGGCGATTTTGTGGTTGTTAAACAGAGCAATGCAACAAATTATAAAGGCTTTATTGTGGATTTTTGTATTAAATGGGTCAGGAGCACATTTATTGCAGATTTTCACTGTCTTTTTCATTTGCCCGCATATGTTTAAATATCCTGCCAATCCAAACTAACAGATGTCCTAAATGTAAATGAGGGCAGGCAAGTCAAACACTGTATTTAACACCGGTGTATCACTGCAGTTTTAAATAGCTCAGCACAAATGGAATACATGGGTTTGCACTCACTTAGTACATTAATGCTATTTAAGTCTAATCATTTATCTATTTCTTACTTAAAATGGGAAGTACTATTTTAACTCTTTCATGCATAAATTATGACAATTAAGATTTTTTTTTCTGATTGTTTTTATTATTTTTTAATCATTAAAAAAACAATGCAATTTAATTTTTTTATGAACATGTTTTTCATGGAATTGCAAAAAATGTTCTCAGCTGGACACAGTGACACAATTTTAGAAGCAAACATGTATTTACTCATATACTGAGTGAAAACTATGAAATAAAAAAACCTTTTAATTCTGCTAATCTGATGGTTTCTCACATTTTAATACTTTGATGCTAGTCATTACTCATTTCATGGTGAGCTTTTTTTTTTTTTTAACCTATGAATTACACTTGAATAACAATAACAAGCAATTGCTTCACACTCAAGCATGTTATTACAGATTAGGTTTATCAAGAACAGCAAAGTTACACTAATGGTATGAATTGAAATGTATGGCATGATGCATAAGCGTCCAATGTATTGGCTGATATGGAACTAAAACAATAAAATCCATGAATATACAAGAAAACATTGGTAGAGTAGGTGTCCACTGTAGTGACCACTATGCATGAAAATGTTAACATTTAACTTAACAGACTGCAAACAACTATGATTTGTCTCATGCACATTTCATAATCTGACCAAACATCAATTGTGAGGCACAAACGAAGAACGTAATTTGAATAAAAAGAACATTCTTTCAATTAGTTTTCTGGGTATCTGTTTGTGATCACCTGAACACCTCTTATGTGAACATGCACTCGTTGAAAGCCAACTCTGAGGGACTGAAACCTCTTGAATGCGGTCTGTCATTTTAGATGAACAGTGAAAGAAAGATCCCTTTATGGCAGGAATTCCATTCAGCTGTGACATCTCTCCTTGTATACCAAGGAAGCGCATTTGAGAAGGGTGTGTGTGTATTTTGAAAGGGTAATCACTGACCACACAGGTCTCTGCTGGTGGTGAGGATAAAAATCTATGTAGCACGGACTATTAGTAGTTTTTTAGTTTTTTATTTCTGTTATTATTTTTTAGTTTATATTGTTTGCTTTTGCAGTACCTTGTGTTTTTACACTATCTTTATGCATGTACACTTTTTTGTCTTGCACTTTATTCTGTTGCTGTCTTGACCATTGGATTTCCCCATTGTGGGATCAATGAAGTCTAATCTAATCTAATCTAATCTAATCTAATCTAATATAATATAATGTAATATAATGTAATATAATCTAGACCCAGTACTTGGATTGCACTACTTCCTACTGCTGCCCATTGTTAGGAGGGAGATGATGATGATGATGATGATGATGATGATGATGATGATGATGATGATGATGATGATGATGATTTTATAGTAAAAACTTGATGTAACTTTAGGATGATAAATGTACCAAATACAACATTGTGGGATATTAAGACAAAAAATCACCACTCTGAGATGAAGTGTTTGAAGGAAAAAAATGCATATTTTATTTCAAGGCCTAATTTATGCACAGATAAAACATCACACATCAAAGATAGTTGGGGTATGAGGAGAGATCTCCATGACCGTCCAAAAAAAAAACACTTTTATTTCCATAAATTGCCATGGCAGGTGCTTACTGCATGCATTAGATGCATGATAACAGTAGATAACATTACTGCAGTGGATAGTTAGTCTTTAATTATAGCTACATTATTTGCAGTAATGATTCCAACTCTTAATTATTTTTCCATTGCATTTTCTAATAATCGTTAGGTTCACTTTAGTGTAAATGCAGCTATGACACTTGAATTAACACGCTGTGGGAAAAATAAACTCTTACCGTATTCTGAAAAGTTGTTTAATAAATCGGAAACATCATCATATCTTTAATAATCTACACTTTAGGGAATAGTTTGTTCACAGTTTAATCCTTATGGTTTTTTGTCATTTTGTTTCAGTAACAAGGCAAGGCAAATTTATTTGTATACCACAATTCATACATAAGGCAATTCACAGTGCTTTACAAAAATTTAAGGTAAAACACACAATTACAATTAAAATATAACCAATAAAACATAAATAATAATCAATTAAAATAAAGGAAAAGAGAAGAGTGTAAATAGAACACTTTTATACGAACAGTTGAACAGAGCAGTGACTGAAGTTTCCCAGAATTCATGACATTCCCTACAGTGGACAGCTAGGTTTCACACTGAAATCATATGTTTTCTAAAAATCAGTGATATGTACTCTTTGTGGAAATAGCTTTATGGACATTTTTATGCTTAAAGAATTAATACAATTCCATGCTAAACTGTTGTTGTGTGGAAATTCATTACAGTGAATAGCAGTGTATTATGGTAAAGAAATTAGATATTGAAGAAATCTAGTTAGATGTGAGTTATGTCAAAAATACCACTAGTTTATTAACAATTCATGTATGAAAGGTTTAAGATGAGAATATCACTGTCACACTACAGGACATAGAAAAACTATAATAAATTAGGACACTTACATAAGACGAATCAATAATAAGAACACAAGGGACACAGTCATCTGTCTATCAAGTGTGAATCTGTAAAACATGATCAATTAAGTGCATGGTGAGAAGCAGATCAACTTTGATTTCCACATCGATTTCGATATGTTTTGTAAAAAAAAAAATGACTGATAGAATGAGGCTCTATCTGATCCGGTGCAGTGTCCAGATCTCAGCCAGTCTTCCTCTCAGGCTGGCATGTTTCCCAGCACCCAGAGCGTAACTCAGATCCAGACTCATCAAACAGCAGCAGGGCCACTCCTCACTGCTCTTCTCTGACAGCTGCATCTGTTTTATGCATTCCCTGCTGTGGTGGACAGGCAGACTTGTTAAAAAGGGGATGAGTGCTTTGACATACAGCCTGGCTGGCACAGACTGGTGGAGATACCTCAATCCCGTCTCTGACACGACAAGTCCCAGCTGCTTACGGGGTGTTCCCTCTGTTCACCGCATGGATGGATTCACGTCTTAACTAATGAAGATCCAAACATCCACCCACGACCAAAAGCATCTACTGATCTGAACTGTTGGATACCTGTTGGTCCGCTAATCCTATTACAACATGTAAATAATTGGTGTAAAATACAGTTATTCATCTTAAGCTGGTTATCAGATATGACCCATTTGGATGTTCAGAGGCTCCATAGTCAATGCAGAAACACCGTCATTAATGAAAACTAATGAAATGACAAAAATTAGAATCAAAACAATTTTTTTTTACGAAATAAAAAAAATAGAATTAAAAGAAAAAAAAATTAACTACCAGTAAGTGAAACTGCATTGTGTACTTACAAAAACTAATCAAAACATATTAAAATTATTGGTGAAATTCCCTTATTTTTACTCTTTGCCAATGTCAGGTTGATATGAAATCTATTTATTTTGCTTGAGCAGTTTGATCTGGCGGCACCATACGGCACCTCATGGTCCGTCACTTCTCGTCACTTGTGGTTTAGAGTTGTCTTCTCATCCCCACCCGAACGGAAACATGGAGACTAAAGTTGGGAGAACGCAGCAGAGTCCTGTATGGAATTTGTATGATGGTGAGGAAGATTAAAGATATGAAAAAACTAAAACTAAGCATTTAGAAAAAAATGAAAACTAATGAAGACTGGCAAACCTGCTCTAAAAACTAATTAAAACTAACTGAATAAGAAAAAACAAGTCAAAAGTAAATAAAACTAAACTATAATGGAAAAATCCCAAACTATTATAACTTCAATGGAGACACTTGGTTTATGTTCAGTTGATGCCAGATTTTACTGAAAAGTCAAATTTTCTTCTATAAACATCTACATGATCAGTGAATTAAATATAAGAAAATACCTGATTTTTACTCAATTTTTACTCATAAAGAAGGCAATGTTACAATAAATGGAGATAAATCAGGGCGGCATGGTGGTGCAGTGGTTAGCACTCGTGCCTCACAGCAAGAAGGTCCTGGGTTCGATTCCAACACCAGTCG
>JAPTGZ010345748.1:0-22268 GCA_029814645.1 Fowleria isostigma
CACAATGCACGATGCAAATCCGTGAAGTAGCGAAACCGTGAAAAGTAAACCGCGTTATAGCGAGGGATCACTGTATAGAACATGTACATATAAGTTACACTAATGCCCTCCTGGGTCTTCAAGTACCTCATCAATGCCAACTACAAACCAACAACTTGGCTCAAGACTTTAACAGAATAGCGGTTAACATGGATACAGTCTGCCAAATATAGATTTCAAGACCACAAATATTTTTTTGATCTGTGTAGTATTGTAGCTTGCAGGGTAAATATTCTGTTGCGTATCTGTAACACACTCTGGAGATCAGAGTGTGTAAGATATAGTTACCTTCTAGATACAGCAGCAGAGATACTACAAAGATATCACACCAGTCATATCCAGATTAAAAAGTGGATGGCTACCACAGTTGCGTCTTTAGAAAAATATGAATGAGTTGATGTAATGTGTTTTGTATACATATTCTTTATGCTATAAAAAGTACCCCTCTACAACTAAACAATGACCCTGTGTTACATACCACTATTTACTGTAGTGTGACAAAGTCCTACAGTTTAAAGATAATTTGTGTAATCAAAAGATCAACTTTCTCAGGAAAAAATCATTTATGTATCTAGACTAAAACAATTTAATGAAAAAATGAAATCCTTGAAACAAGGGTGTCTCCTGTGTTCTACTGCTTTCTCTACAGTTCAGAGGGTTGATTTATTTTGGGTTTTGTAGTATGGGAAGCTTAGTAAGATGTTATGTACGTACTTCTCTTCAAAATCACAAAGATTTGACAGGGACTAAAAACTCTCATACTTTCTTTCATACATATTTTTCAGCCTTATTCAGGATTGCTGTATGTATACTGGTTGTATTTCTGAACATAAAATGGTAATTTTCTGAAGTGGGTGAACATTTCCATGGGATTTGAACAGGCTCTACCAAAGCTGAGCTCCTGGATCAGCTGGATGAAGAGCTCTTCTGATGGCTTTGCTGAAATGGGTTTATGTACAGTACAAACACTGTGGATCTGTTTTTTTTTTAATAATTACCATGTTTGACAATGCAATTCAAGGGGTTTCTTCTTTTACATATACAATTATCAACTCTCACAGGTAGTAGTTGCAAAGAGTTACATCAATGCTATCTGACAATGGCTCACCTTTTAGCAGAAGTATGTGTTGGAAACATAGTGCTGTATAAGTTGGCATTAGGGGGTAGAATTTAAACAAGGGAAAAGGGCATTATACTGTGAAATACAGTATTGACAGCTGCACTGCTCTCCTGGTTGATCATTATTCTCAGGCAGTGGCAACAGATGACCTTTCCTTGTCAAGAACTTAGTGTGGTTAAATTTCAGCTAAGTAGACGAGAGCAGAAAGGAGAAAAAAATAACATGGTAACCTTTATTCTGCCATTGACACTAACCTTGAACAATGGGCCCCAAAGGGGATGAGCGCCTTGTACTTCAGTGTGTGTAAGAGAATAGGGTTTAGTGTGTGCAGTTGTGTTGTGTGTACCCATGAGTGTGCACAAAGAGAGTAAAAGCAATTATTGCCTATGTGGACATGGTAGAAAGATAGATAATTAGGCAGAGAGCTGATGCGAGGGTATGATGATGAAATAGTTTTCAACAAAAAGTCCATGTGTATTTAATAATAAACTAGTCATTGGTTTAGGTACTGTTTTTTGTTCCTTCTTCTTTATTTGATTTTGTTTTAACTCATAAGCACTAACAGACCACTAGGTCTGGCAGCTAGGCAGCTATTTTGTTATTGACCTATTCTCTTAGTTTCTCCATTCATGATGTTCATTTCTTGCTTTTCTCTCCTCCACATCCTCTCTAGGGCATTAAAACAGGGCTAATTGAATAAGTTAACTGGGGAGTGAATTTAGAGCTTATTACACTGGTTGTCTGGGGATGGTGGTTATAAGCATGGTGAGTAAATGTTGCAGATCTAGTTAGTGATGAAGAGTCCTGTTTGCCTATTACAATGACTGGACATTGCAGGCAGTCACAAGGTCTATCAGATTTAGTTCTAATCCACAAGGATCTGTGAAGGGAAAAAAAAAAAGAAACAGAATCATTCCTTGTTTTTAATTCACATCAACTTTTTGACAAATACATTTGTTTTTCACTCAGGCAACAGGTTATTTCTCACAAAGAACCTCAGAATATCTGTACAGTATATAAAATTAGTACAACAAACACTATACACAGGAGGTGTGATGCAGGATGGAACTAGAAGAGAGGAGTTAATTACTGGAATGTTTAAATGGCGTGA
The DNA here is from genome assembly GCA_029814645.1 of Fowleria isostigma. Lineage (NCBI taxonomy): Eukaryota > Metazoa > Chordata > Actinopteri > Kurtiformes > Apogonidae > Fowleria > Fowleria isostigma. The sequence continues at coordinate 2,271 of JAPTGZ010345748.1, forward strand.
AACAAATAAAACAGCAGGGGTGAATTTTCTAATTACGCATGCTGTATAAACAGTCTACTGTCTGAGCAGGAAGAGTTAGGCAGAGCATTTACAATTTTATTTTGCAAAGGAAAAATCAACTTTAAAATATAATTCACATACACTTATAATTTCTATAAAATGTCACAAAGCAATTTATAGACATGAACCTTAACTATGTTCAAGGAAAGAGTTGTCTGTTGTCTGATCATGTATCTAGATTTACTGTCGAAAATCACTAAATAGTACGATGTAAAGTCATTTTAAAAGTCGATTTTCCCTTTAAAGCAATCATGCACATTACTCTGGAGCATCCCTAATGTCTTTCACCGGCCCTTTGAAATTAGTCGAATCAATCAGACGATATACAAATAACACAATAAATAGACTGTTCTCCAGCATCTTGGAGTGTTTTGTGCTGCTAAAAGGGCAACAACCCTCCTCCTCTCTAGCCCTATACCCCCAGCCACAGAGATATCACAATGACACAAAAATAACAATTTTTAGCACCACTGAAAAACAGATTATGTCAACTGAGCGGCAACATTTTCTGTTTGACATATCAACAACACAGAGAAACAAAAAACTCTGAGTAGGACAGAAACCTGAAAACATGGTACTGTATATTAACAATTACAAAACTGTGTTTTATAGAGATGCATAGAAAATATCTCTTAGTATAAAGGACTGCAGAATTTGCATGCTCTTCATTGAAATATACCTAGTCAGACTGCTGTGTGTATATCACAGCAAGTACATACAACAGTAGGGGGGATGTTGATTTGCCATATGCAGTACTATTGCCTATGGTAACAATGATGGAAACATCCTTATTCATTCATGTAAGTGTTGGGTTCAATAACTACCTATGCTTACTGAATACTAAACAAGGTAATTCACAGAGCAAACTGCAGTTGAAGGGTAAAAAGGACAATTTATCACTCCTGAACACAGGAAATTAATTGTGCTGCTTGTGTGGAATTAATATGCTAGGCTAGTTCACAACTGCTATGCAATTGTCTGTATAATGAAATTTGGGCATGCAAGAGTATGACACCTTCTCTGGTTTATTCAGTCTTTGTCTTTTATAACACATTAGGTAGTAACTGTTTTCCAACTAAGGCCTAGAATATCCCACTTAACTGACCTTTACCACAGAATGACAGACTGCTCTATTCCTCCTCAAACAGATCTCTTTTTTTTTTTTCATTTATAAGTGGTCATAAGCGGTGCATTCCTCATAAGTCTTGAGGATATATTACAGCACACTCAAACAGTGTGAAAAAATTAAAAATACTTAAAATTAAATATATCTAACTGGAGTATTTCCCTTTGGTAAATGTGCTTTGTTCCCAATGTTGTGTATGCTCTGTTTGTTGGTATTCTTCTTATTGTAAAGCCACAAAATCTATTTCATTGGCTGCTGAAGAATCTTAAATAATATACCACAAACCCACCATATACATGAACATAAAGAAATAAATATTCCTTGGGGTAGCGGTAATAGTCTTGTGTCTTTCACCAAAACCTTGTGCAGGACTTCTTCTGTGCTTTGTTGGCCAGATGTTACCCATTGAAGCATACTCGTCCAACTTGGAATCCAAACTTTTGGTTGCTGTTGCCAAAGTCTGTTGGAGCCACATCTACAATAGGGAGCAACTCGGCAGAAGGGGAATCAATCTCTAGGATAGTCCTTTCCTGACCTTTGCGGTACTGAAAAGAAAAATTAAAACTATTATTAGACATTTTCACAGTTTTATGTAAAATTCCTATTTGTCCAGCTTGCACCTTTCCCTTGTGCGCTACCTGTACTGACCTGGCATCCATCATGCACAGCATGTATAAATGGGCTCTTGGCTTGTGTCAGCTCCTCATCGTTGCTCCCCCGGAAGCGGAGGGCATGTTTGTAGGACTGAGAGGTGCTGTCAAACCACCCTGCTGAGTTCTGACAGGTGTAGGTGAAGCTCTGCTTGGCTGTGGCGCTTAGTAGTTTCAGGAAGGTCAGCTGAACCACATGTACTGGGGTCTCATCCCTGTCAATGTAGGCAAACTGGAGGACACCGATAGAAATATAGGTAGAGAAATATACTCAACTACCTGCTGTACATACATAAAATAGTAAATAAAAATGTCACAATCCCTAAAGTATACAAAATCTAATCTCATTTACATGCAGGTTTTATCCCCAGGGAGAAACACAAGCCGTAAACTATCGTATTGTCCATGTCCAAAGAATGTCGTTTTTATTGTTTCTTTCACCTTGAAAATGACAAATCACTTGACTTAAGTTCTCTTTAACGAGGGTGAAAAAGTTGCAATAACTTTAGAACAGTCTAGGGAAGAAAGGTGAATAAGAAAATGAAGGAAAGAAAAAGTACCCAAGCAACTCTAAGTACTCCCATTGGGAGAGTTGGTGAATTACAATTGAGCTGGCAGCACAATGATTATCTGCGAGGGTTATGGGACCTCTGACCAGGTGCACATGAAAGGCCAGAGCTCTGAGTGTGCTGTCCTGAATCCTAGTCAATGAGACAAAACTGCCAGTGACATTATGTAAGTCACTGACTGCTGAAAGCAACTTCTGGCAGTATCTAGTCAGCTCTCTCACTGCATATGTTTTAAGAGATTAATGCCAAATTATGGGTAAATTTACAATAAACACCATCACCCAGATGCGTGTGCACATACAGACATACTTGCAGATTCAAATAAGATCACTTGTGGATCCATCATTTGCATGAATATCATTCAAATGCTCTCAATTAGGATGTGTAATTTAGCTGAAAAACACTGGCTGGTAAGTACCTGCTTGCCTTTCCTGAATTGGCTGTACCAGCTCCCTGACTTCTCTTTATTCCAAGCTGCTAATTTCACCTAAACACACACACAGACACAGAGAGAGAGAAAGGGAACATGTTGAGTAAAATTGTAGGCTAAAGAAATATACAGTGATATGTGTCCTGATGTAATATAACACTGTTAGCTTTGTAAAGGCTGACAACATATTAGCTACTTACCATCTCAATCCTCTTGTCAGGGTAGATACAGGTCTCTCCATCAGCTGTGAAGTTACAGTAGACCTTGATCGAGTCTCTGTGGCAACCTTGGTTAGGATCTATCCAGTAGTCTCCTGCAAAGCATATAGACATCAATTCTGTACCTGATATTTATATAGCACTCCTATGATAGAAAGATTATGCATGCAATCAGCATAATGTAAAGCATATTGACTTGCTAATGTGAAAGCTGAATGATGTGTGCAAAGGTAAAATTTTACTGAACTAGCTTTATGTTGCGTTTACCATCTTTGTAATCAGGTTGGACCATCATGAGCTCTTTGCAGGTACGAGCAGGGCTTTCAAAGGTTCCCAGTGGTTTCCTCATAAGTTCTACTTCAGTTTTCATGGAGGCAAGTGTAGCAAAGACTTCCTCCATTCCCTCTGCATCTTCAAGAGGCTGATCTCCTTGAAGGAACTCCTCTATATTCAAATGTCCACCCTCTTCTCTGGATGTGGTGGATACTCCTGCCCGATCTAAATGCCTTCTTCTCTTTCGCTTGCCCTCCCTGAGAGGTAAGGGCTGAACTATTGTGGCAGGAGGTCCCTGTGGAGGGCATAGACAGGTGAGCAAGACAAAGGAATACAAGGGCATAAAACTGTGGTGTGAAAACAATGATGTTGAGCAATGAAAAAACATACTGGTGGTCCTGGTGAGCCAGCGGGGCCTGGATCTCCTCTGAGACCAGTGGCACCCTGAAAATAGAAGGGTGTTTTGTGTCAGTCATCTCTCACCTGGAGCCCTCTCACACCACTTGGCTAAATCCCAGCTTTATCCAAGAAGATATGGCTGTTGCTTTATAGGATTATCCAGCTGTGTGCATCAGCACTCTATGGTCAAAGCCTTGGCTCTGAAGACACACTATAGTGGTTTTCATAATATCACACACCAGAACCAAATCCTATTAAAAGGGCCCAATGGAAAAATCATAGGCAAGGCAAGCATGGCTATACAGCAAGCTTTTAGTTCCAAAGGCATGCAGTAAACACAGTACAGCATTATGATTATGAAGCATGGTAGATTTAAGCCAACAAACACGTTTTCTCTCTCTCTTCAATAGCATATGTTCCCAGCATCTGCTAACCAGGCTGAGGTGTGAGTATGGAGTAAGAAAGATGGATTACTGGACTCACCATGTCTCCCTTCGATCCTTTCTCACCAGCTGCACCCTGATTGTGAAGAAGGGTAAGTAAGCATTAACATTAGAGTATTAATGATATTGAAACTTAAAAACTAAATATCATCACAAATACATACATAACTTATTCATTTTATATGTGATTTGGTCAAGTATTTTTGAGTCAGTTTCCAGGTAGGACTTGTATGACACTTTGGTTTTAAAAAGTATGAAAAAAAATCTAAAAGCCTTTCTTGTGTGTAACTCTTAATCTATGACATACATTGTTTTGCTTAACAACTGAACCTAAACATGCAAGAAATAACAATTATATGAATAATTTTATTAAATTTAAATTAAAATTAATCTGTACTTTATATGAACTAGTAATGTGCTGCTTCTGAATAAAATTCTTTCCTAACATACAGTCATGGAAAAAAAATATTAGACCACCCTGTTTTCTTTCATTTTTTGTTCATTTTAATTTCTGGTACAACTAAAGGTACATGTGTTTGGACAAATATAATGATAACAACAAAACTAGCTCATAAGTTTAATTTTAGAGTTGAGGTCTATCCATTTTCTGTGGTTTTCTTGATAATAACCAAAATCATATACAAGTTCTTACATCAAAGCTATGGCATTGTACTGACAAAAACAGTGCTTCTAGGCTTTCCATGTTTTGTTTTCTGTCTGTTTTAGTCACATCATACATACAGGAGTTAGTACCTGATTGCATAACCATTGTATTTGATGACTTTTGATGGTCTAAACATTTTTTCCGTGACTGTATATTATAAGACAAGACTTTGCAAGGACTAACAATCCTCTAAAAGCTGAGGTGAGTTTGTTATTATTCAAGTTACCAATGCTGCAGTTTTTTAAGTGTTTACATGTTGGTGACTGTAAACTGTTACTGTTACTTACTGACAATCCAGGTGATCCCGGTGGACCAGTGGGACCATGTGGGCCAGCAACACCCTAAATACACAACAAGAATAACTTGACGTTGAACCAAACTTCCTTTGCGCAGAGAAACGCTTCATGTCACAATCATATGTACTATACCTCATCTCCTTTAGGCCCTTGTGTACCCTGGTTCCCTGGTAAACCTCTGTCTCCCTTTTCACCAGGTTCTCCTGGGGGACCAATTAGACCGATCAACCCACCATGCCCCTGCCAACAGACATGTTTCAGCATCATTGTTTGGCAGAAATTTCACACAGAACGGTCTTTCAAACAAGGAGTAAACATTCACTTTATCTCCTTTTGTTCCAGGGTCTCCTTTCAGTCCTGGAAGTCCTGGTGGGCCCTGTAAACAACATCATATTACACTAGTTGGTCATGTTATTGCATAAGATTCTGTTTGTTAAATGGTTGCATAATGTTAGATTTAACATGGTATAATGGTTAATTTTTCAAAGATGTCTAACATATTCAGTATTTATAGGCTTCAGTATCAGCATCTTACTATTGGTCCTGGTGGTCCGGTCTGTCCTGGTGGCCCATTCAACCCTTGCTCACCCTGGAATAAACCCCACAACCAATTACTATTCAACTCATGGTATGTTGCAGTATTGTCTATATGTTAACAGCAAAGTAATAATGACCATGCTCCACTGGAGGTGCATGCTTTAAACACAGTAAAGACAATAATGCATATGTGGAAAAATTCACTTAAATTTTGAATACATCCATTACTTTATAACATTATCTATTCAAAACAATTTTTGATTCAATTATATTTATAGGGACCAATATCAACAAGGTTGCCTCACAGGGCTTTACAAAATGTATTAAATATGACAATAAGGAACACTCAAATAATTAGTTAGGTACTAACTACTGACCCCAGGGCCTGGGATGCCTCGCAGTCCTTCTGGGCCAGATCTCCCTGGCTGTCCTTGTGGTCCCACGGGACCTGTCTTTCCAACTGGACCCTGGGTGCCTGTTGTCCCCTAAAAAGCAGAGGAAAATAACTATAGCAAGGCACTGGCATCAGTATAGGTCAGCAATGCTTACTTATAACCTCGGTAAAATATTTCATCCTTACCTTTGCTCCCTTCATCCCCTGTTTCCCTTCCTTTCCTGTAGCACCTATGTGACCCTGGGATAAATAAACACAGTGATGCCAAGGAGGTAACTTAAGCTACATACCAACAACCAAGCTTATACAAACATCCTGTGCATACACCATGCACAAAACAACACAAAACCCACCCTCCGTCCAGGTGGTCCTGAAGGGCCTGGTTCACCAGACGCTCCTGGGGGTCCCTACATAGAATGGAGACAGGATAAGTTAAGACTTTCCCACTACAAAGGCATAATATCACAAAGACAATGAGAAGAAAGCCAAACATTAATTATGAATGTCACAGAGAACAGATACTGGGACATACAGTTAGACAGCAAAAGAAGAGGAAGAAAGTGAAAGAAGAAAAACAGAGCTTACTGCTTTGCCTGCTTCTCCATTGTCTCCCTTAGGCCCCGGTCCACCATCTACTCCCTGATTGAAAATATGTCATGTGGAATAAATACTAAAATACAAATTATGAATTAATCAATAAAAAAATAAATAAAACACAAATACTCACATTGACACCAGGCTCTCCAGGGGGCCCTGAATCCCCAGGAAATCCAATAGGGCCCTATAGGTAAAAACAGTGAATTGAAAATTACAATATACTATGCAACACTGTGACTAACCTCACAACTAGAATGAGGAAAAATTACTGATCTCAGCTGAAGAGGACTCACAATGTTGCCTTTGGGTCCGTCCTCTCCCAGTGTTCCTCTGGGTCCTGGAGGCCCAGCTGCACCAGGAGGACCAGTGTCACCCTTCTCCCCCACCTCGCCTTTACCACCCTGGAGCACCAGCAAATGGAATGAAAATAATTAAAATGGCAAAGAAAGCAAAAATCAAAGCTAACAAATTCCAGACAGACAGTAGAATGGAATATCACTCACAGCGCTACCAGGTTCACCAACAGGCCCAGGGTCTCCTGCCTCTCCATCCTCACCCTAGGAGAAAAAGAATATTTTAAAAGAACAGACTTCACATGTATTGGTACACAAGCAAATACATACACACTGCTGCCATTCTATTGTAACTGTACCAGCACATGCTCTTTTGTTGCTAATGGGCTATGCTGACCTTCTCTCCGACAAGTCCAGGCTGACCAACTCCACCAGGCATTCCAGGCGCACCCTAAGGTAAGAGGAAAAGGAAACAACTTGAACCAAAACATTAGAAAACAAGGACAAGTGTGAAATATTTATTTGACTTTTGAAAATAATGTTCTTGGTGCAATTTTTTTTTTGTTTGTCAGCAGTTCTACTCACAGAATGCTGAAATGGGAACTGAATTATCACAGCACAAGGAAAAATATTGAGTGTCAGGTTTGCTATGTGGATAGTCTGTGACACACACAGTAGGATGGATGCTGTTTCCCCTCTTTCAATCAGTGTGTGTGTGTGTGTGTGTGTGTGTGTGTGTGTGTGTGTGTGCGAGTGCATGCATGTATGTCATGAGTAGTGTGCTTTGTGTTTTGAGACAAACCCGGTAAAAGGTTGTCTTCGGTAGAGTGCACAAACATGAGGGCTCAGTACAGCCACACACTAACTCCTGCTGTCAACTGTTTTCCTCACATGCCCTTCCACCTGATTCTGCTTTTTCCCCACTATTCCTGTATCAATCCATTTATGGATCCCACCATCGCAGCACCAATGTATTTCCATGCTGCTAGTGATGGAGCACTAGCAGGGCTCACACTGGGTTCCACAGCTCTCTGCTGAATAATTGACCAATGTGAGAGGCTGTAGAGAGAGACGGCCATTACTAGAGGTAAATATAACTGCCTCTCAGGGATGATAGTCTAATACTACTTAATGATTCATAGACCAGTAAATATAACTCTCTCCTAGGGATTATATACTTTTCAATAATTCAAGTTTCAAAAGCAATAGACGGTCTGTAGCAGGAAGAAGCTTTATATGTTAAGATGAGGGGTTAGAAAATATAAAACAAATTTGCACAGATAAATTACTGTTAGGTGTAAGCTTTTTGTATAGTAATTTCAACTGTACATTGAATGAATGCAACCTTAAATGCATTTTTTTTTGTTTTTTTTTTTTACTGGCATAAGGTGCATTTCAATGAGCCATACATCATCTTGTCTCTTTCTCTCCATCTTCCTTTCTCTGTCTCCACTAACACTATCAAATAAAGCAGAAATTCCTAAAAACAATAGAAAAAAACAAAGAAAGAACAATCTCCATGTTGTACAAGTTTTTGTGTGTTTTTTGCTTTCTTTATAAAAGGAGACAGCTCTACAAGCCAAAACAAGGGGGAAAAAAGACTTTGAATCTGAAAATACATGCCTTCTTTCTACAGCACTCTCCTCTCTGTCCAATCAAAAGACTATGATATATATACGGTAAATATAGATGATATTTATAGCACTGTTTCATACAGCTGTGGAAACTACATGATATTTTTCAAATCTTCTGTGTCAAGCCATGGAATACACCAATAGCTGTCTGAATCTGAATCTGAATCTGAATAGCAATCATTAATAACAGCTGTCAGTTATTCATTAAACACCTTTACCTGCTTGAGAATTCCTCTGATTAGTTAAAGTCTGCATCATGCATACAAATTGCATAAAGTAGAATTATTATTTCCTTTCAAACTGCTGAAAAGTAATCACATGTTTTGCCCAATAGAAATACTCCTTTCAGAGAAATCACAACATAAGGAACTTTTAACTGACTGATCCCTGCCGTCTTTATGATTTTTTAACAGTGGGACTGCTGCTGTAAAGTGATGTTGCACCAGAGAGTTTTGAGAGAACATTGCTGTGAACCAATTAGATGTATGTATATAGGGCAACTAGTGACAATGTTTATTTAGTAATAATACATCACCTAAAAATGTTTTACTGGGAAAACAGCAACAAAACGGTCTTTTTTCAAAATTTTTATATCTTTGTTTATTTTAGTCATGCATAATGCTCCAATTCTGATTCATGTGACACACATAATTTACTTTTTCTTTTTTGCAAATACTCAAAAGGTTGATTCAAATTTGCTTACTCAAAGAAACATGGTTATTGGTGTTTTGTTACAATCATTTCAAACTCCACTTAATGGCAAAATGTTCTAAACTGCATTCATTCAAAGAGGAGGTAACTTTTCTTTTGGAAAATAGTCATAATTTAATGAAAATTGCTATTCAGCCGGAATGCCATAACAGAGCAAAATAAAATCTTAGTTAATTGAGTTTAAAAAATTCAAGGAGAGCAGGCTAAAATTTGACTGACTGAAATTATGAAAATGTATTTATATTTATTCAAGGAGCAAAACCATTACCACATTTGGTAATCATGGTTAATGCTAATTAACATTACCAAATGGAATGGACCATGTTGATGCATTTTTTGTTTTGATTATTTTTGCGTGAACCTCTGGTAATTGTATTGAAATACAGGAGCTTTGGTGTAAATATTCAGTTCTCATTTTACTTTTACATCTTGCCATACTGAATGTGTATTTTGTTTTAAGCACCCAAATCAACATATGTTCATGCAGAACATTACAAAACATGACTTGTTGCTCAATGTTATATAAAATATAGTGTCATTTCCAATATGTATTTAAAAATAAGCATGATGTTTGTTGTACTTTACCTCTCCACCAATGGGCCCTTGTGGCCCTCTTGGGCCATGCTGTCCTGGTGGACCCTGTGTAGATACAATAATTAAAAGCTTTCATTAGGATCTCACTGTGATTAATAGGAATGTACATCAGTACCACACCCAAAGATATAGTGTGAACAAAGGTTGGCTGATGCCTTCTAAATTAAATGAAAGTTGGAAGTCACCTCATGCTGGATTGCTCATGCAATGGCCCTAGTATCTACGATCATTACAGTAGTGACATGATGAAGATGTCCAGACAGGTCATTACCCTCAATATGACACAATCTCTGAATCTTCCTCATTTTCCCCACCACTTTCTCTCTTGTTCTCTCTTATTAATAAGAAACATCTAGTCTGTGATGTGCAAGCCCATATTCTCTCAGCCACAGTGGCGACATGTGATTTGACTCTTCTGTGCAGCTCTCGGGAGCACCAAGCAATTAATCCTAACTGTGCTCGGCTTCAGTTTCAGTTGAGTAGATGTTGAGCTGTGCTCTGAATCACTCTGAAGTCTTGGAGCGAGCCTTGTGTTGTAAAGACACTGAGACAGAAAGACAGACAATCTGCCCAGAGAGACTGTGTGGGACTAGAGGAAACATATCCTTCTGGCGAAGAGATACTTGAGCATTAGAGGGGAGAATTCTGTGATCCGCAACACTCACACATGAATGAAACTTCCCCACTGAGTCCTTAGCATCTCTCTCTCTTTCTCTCTCTCTTTCTCTCGCTTTCTCTCTCTCTCTCTCTCTCTCTCTCTCTCTCTCTCTTGTTTTGGTTCCATTTTGATGCATTCCCTCCCTAATCTGGCTGTGGAGACGACGGGCTATAGAGAATCTTGTTGAGCGTGTGTTCATGGTTGACAGCGTTGTGAGATGACTGTCACAAAGGAGGATGCTCATTAGACAGCCAAGGCTGAAGCTAATCTGATTAGCAGCTGTCACACCGTCTTCCAGCTCACAATCAGCATACCGCCTCTTCCTTCCACTCCATTGCTTCACAGCTTCCTCTACGTCACTTTCTCTCTTATTCTTTTATCTTTTCCTTTCTCTTAAACACAGGACCAACCACCTCTTCATTCACTGGGCTCATCCCTATCCTGCATAAAGTTATGGGCTACTTTGCCATTTGCACTCAGGCTTGAAGACTTGTGAATGTTGTAGGTCAAAAGATTTAAAAGGCCGACATTTTATCATCATTGGGAGTATCACTTCACAAAACATTTCAAAGGAATTACCAACAAATTATGTTAAATGGCTGATTTTATATAATTATTCTAAATGTTAATACCTGTGATTTTACTGTTTATTTGTTTACTTTGAAAAATGTCTGTTTTCAAAAACTACAAATTAAGAATATAGTAAAAATAGGTCCCATTCAAGCCCATGGCCTAATGATTATCTGTTGAGTGAAAGGTTGGTTCACAAGTTTGAGAGCAGTAGAATCAGCACAGCTGGCACTAACAAACTAAATAGTTGCTGCTAATTAAAGCCTAATGAGCTGCCGTGGGGTGCCTGTGTGCAGGCAATAGTTCATAGCCTGCTGATACCTTGAACATTCATAATATTGTACATATATTAACCAGAGAGACACCGGATTATATAGAATTGGCTCGTCTCACAGGCTTTCTAAAATAAGCTTTTCTAAAAATTGCACTTTGCACAAAATTCATTCAGTGCTCTCATGTGAAGGCTGTATCAGATCCACTACATTCTTCTACAACTCTGGAAAAAATATAAAACAACTCATATTGTCGAGACCTTCGCTCTGGACCTTGCTTGTATTTTTGTTCTGGAAATGGCCTTAAATACAAAGCGATTTGAAATATTGGCAGAGATGTAACCTCTAGAAAGTACAGGCTGGTGGGGCTAGGACCCACAAGTTGTTGCTGTGGAACACACACTGTCGCTAAGGTACACTCAATGGCCATCATGTATAAAATGCGCTGTATAAATAAAGGTGCCTTACCTTGCTTTAAACTTGTGGCAAATGCAATATTGCTCTGCAGGGCTGCGATCAATTATCAACGTCAGAGAACTCAGGTATTTTTAAGAGTATTTTTGAAACAATGTGTGAAGGTAATTCACAAATCAGATGTCATTACGATTCACAGCCCAACTTTAAAGGCACCTCAGGTACTATTCATAATCAACTTTTTGAATGCATGTCCAGGGTGCATCAGGAAGAGGCAGCCTAGCAGATGTCAGAGACTTCTTTACTTGCTGTTCAAACAGATGAGACAGGTGTCCTGCAAAATCAGATGCAGTTGTACTATGCTAAATGACTTCAGTAGCAAGTTGATTGCATTCGTTATGTCTTCCATTTTAATTTGTTAGTGGCTTTCTTTTTTGTCAGACAAGTGAATTAGAGGAAGATGTTTCTTTACCTGCCGACAGTTTCGGCTGATCCTCCAGCCTTCATCAGAGCTGTCAAATGGTCATTGCTGATGTGTCCTTAAAACAGCTGACCAGGCCGTCAGCAGGTAAAGAAACATCTCCCTCTAATTCACTTGTCTGACAAAAAGAAAACCACTAATGGGCTTGAATAGCGGTGAAAGAGAGGTTTTGAATATTCAGTGACATTAAGGACAAAACAGCTTCTGGTTTTTCCAGTATTATAAGAGATGCCCTGGAGTGACTAATCACAAAACCCTAGTATGCTGCAGCAGTTATGAATGGGCCCATCAGTGGGGTTCTGACACTGGAATTTCCCCTTATGGGACTAATAAAGGAATCTTATCTTATCTTATCTTATCTTATCTTATCTTATCTTATCTTATCTTATCTTATCTTATCTTAATAAAAGAGTTTTTCCTAACAGCAAAATTGTATTGTTATATGTCCCAATTACCTCATTTAAAACTGTATTATGTGCCATATAAATATGATAGCTTCAGTTTATTTTCATTGTCGTAATGAGCATATTGGTATTTTGGTGTTACCATTTATTCAAGTTCTGGAAGAGTCACTATCAAGGGTATAGATTCTTTTATTTGCTCCCAATTAATGCTTATTAAAAACATTTTATATTCAAAATCTGCTATTGCTTTCTAAAATGAAACGGAGTTGAGATACATTAAGTTTTTAGTTTTTAAAAGTTGAGGTAAAATCCAATATCAGACAGTGCCAAGACATTTCAAAGTCATGGTAATTATGAAGTCAAGTGCAAGTCAGAAAAGTGGAGCTGAGAACCGACTTGAGGTTGACATTATAGCACTGGACTTCAGATGAGTGTCGTATGTGCTGAGACTGTTAAATATTACTTACAATTGAACCAACATGTCCACTCTCTCCTTTTTCCCCTGGTGGTCCTGGCATTCCCTACAAATGCAGACATGGTGAGCACAGAGAACAGATATAAATATTTTTTGAAAAGGAAATTAAGTTTGGGCAAAAGAGTGGAGTGCAGTCTTACTACAATTCTTACCTGTAGTCCAGATGGACCCGTGGCTCCTTTAAATCCCCTCAGTCCTTCATCTCCTTTGGCTCCATTCATACCCTGCTGTCCCCGAGGACCTGGCTCACCATCTGCACCCTAAAACATCCACAACTACATCAGCAAAATAAACACTGCATAAACTAGTGTCATATATCATAACATTAAATTAGCATAGCACATTATTAGTTTTTGAAACCTACTGTAAGTCCAGGTTGGCCTACAGGTCCTTGACTTCCAAGAGGTCCAGGGGGTCCCTGGAAAAACAGGAAAGGTTTAATACATTGCCACTGATTTAAACTATCTGTTCATTACACCAGAGATGTACTGTCCAAGTTATTACAACAAATGGCACCAAAGAAATATTAAATCAATTTGTCTTTTACTTTCAGGTGACGCAATGTAATACAGTGTTGTTAAGACTATTTGCATAAAACTCATACTCACGGCTTCTCCTTTGTCTCCTTTACTGCCCTTCTGGCCTGGTCCTCCTGTCTCTCCCTACAAAGAAAAACATACACACATCACTGGTGTTGTGTGTTATCAAGACTACTTTATTTGACCAAACTAATTCCAAAGATCAGCAAACACTTCGCACTGGGCAAACTGTCCAGTGAGTTACCTTGTCTCCATCCTCTCCTGGAGGTCCAGGAGGTCCAGCAGTCCCTGGCAGTCCTACAGGTCCTGGTTCTCCATCATGCCCAGCTGGTCCAATAGGCCCCTTCTCTCCCTGGGGAGCAGATGGGAAAACAGTAAACAGTTACCAAATGCTACAGTGCTTATTCTCCTCAAACAGCAGCATGACACATTGATTAATGTATCATAACAGAAGAAAATTCACACAATCTTGATTACAAGATACATTCTTTCTCTCACTTTCTTTTTTTTGTCTAGAGTCTGTTTTGTCACCTCTTTCCTCACTGCTCTCTTGCTCTATTTTTCAAAATGATACATACCAAGGTTTGATCACATGTTATTTATTATGTGATGACGGGAGGTGATGGTACCATATGTGATAAAGGAAATCATTTCCCAAGAGACAATGTTATTAATGTTCCAATTCTTACTGGATCGCCTTTCTCTCCTGTCGGCCCAGCAGGTCCCACACCACCAGGTCGACCTGGTTGGCCAATAGCACCAGCCGACCCAGCAGGGCCCCTCTCTCCTGTGGCACCCTGGAAATGAAAGCAGATAGAGAGGAGAGGTGAGATGAGTGTATCACATGAGTCACTCCCTGATTTAGTGCATTGGTCATGATCACTGATCACCATGGAAACAGCCTCCAGCTCCATAAGTCCTAGGTTTCTATATAACATAGCAGTCAAATGAAGACCAAAGGACAGTATAAAATGCAATAGAGCTGACTTACAATGGCTCCAGCAACACCAGGTAGACCCTCTCCCCCCTTCAGTCCTGCAGGACCCTAAAAAAGATACAATGGGTGCTTACAATAACATTTTAGAAGATTTATGGTCAAGAAATTGCAGATCATAATTGCCGTGGCTCTATTTTCACATAAAATAAATTGTATTCATCACTGTTTGTACATTTCCATCTACTGTGATGTTGACATAAAGTGAAACTGAAGATGTAAATATGTATATAATTTTGTATTACCATTGCACCAGGTGTCCCTCTGCTCCCTCTGAAGCCTTGGAGCCCAGCAGGACCACTCTTCCCTGGAGCTCCTTGTGGTCCTGGATCTCCCTGGAAACCACACACATATGTGATTAGATACAAGGAAAGAAGCCAGGAGACAGCAGGTCCTCCTTATGCAGTCATAAATTACATCAACCAACAAGTTACACTAAGAAAGAACGTTTATCTTTTATGAGCCATAATACACTCAACACAGCATGGTTTCAGCTGTTATTTATGAGCAAATTTAAGGACAGGATAAGGATGGATATAAGATATTCTAGCTGGGCTCAGAGTCATAGGGCTTAATCCAATATAATAGTAATAAGGTGATGCTAGTAAGTAATTATGATCCTGATGTAATGATAAACAGTTACCTTGGTACCCTCCTTTCCTGCAATCCCTGGTAAACCTTGCTCTCCGGGTGGTCCTGGTGAACCTGGATGCCCTCTATCTCCAGTTGGCCCTGTCTCACCAGATTTACCCTGAAAACAATTGGAATGCCTAAATACTTCCTGTTATATTTGTACATCATATTATAAAATACTAAAAAAGTAACTGTTTGCACAAGACTCACTGAATACATCACAGACTTATTACCTGTGGTCCCACAACGCCTGGGGGTCC
Source organism: Fowleria isostigma (assembly GCA_029814645.1). Lineage (NCBI taxonomy): Eukaryota > Metazoa > Chordata > Actinopteri > Kurtiformes > Apogonidae > Fowleria > Fowleria isostigma. The sequence continues at coordinate 17,859 of JAPTGZ010345748.1, forward strand.
AGAGGGCCCATTTTTCCCTTGGAAGCCCTAAGATATAAGATATGTTAATCTAATGATAAGTCAAGGTCTTAAACAGAAGACGTGAGATGCACTGATCCTGTTATCTGAGAAATGTAGACAGGACAGTGTGCTTTAAAAATGCATGATATATAGGCTCTTCAACCTGCACCCTTAGTGGCAATTTAGGTAATGCACCTTTGTTTGGTTTTATAACAACAATGTTTATTTCAACAGTGCATGACTTTGATGTAATATTTCCAACACTTAGTCAAATATATCTAACACATCAGTACTGTGTTTTTGCAGAGAATATAACTCACTGGTTCCCCTCTATGGCCTGGATGACCTGGCAATCCATCTTTTCCTGGCGGACCCTGTAAAAAAAGGAATTTTGTCACTGTAATTAAATTCTAATCAATGCCAAACATAAAATATGATAAGACATACAAAAGCATCATTAAATCAAAATGCAAACAATATGTAATTCATCCTTGCACACTCACATTAGGTCCTCTTGGTCCAGGTTCACCGTGTCTTCCCTGTGGTCCTTGAGGACCCTAAAATAAAACTCTGTCTCAGATCATACATCCTTATGCTTATCATAACCATTTTCGGATGCATTCATAATTTTTTCATAACTGTTTTTCAGTGGGTTCAGAAAATTAATGAATCAATGAATGTTTTTCAGGTTATCACACTTGTGTTATCAAAAGCTTTAAAGAAATACCTGTTCTCCAGGGGATCCTGGAGGACCATCTTGTCCTGCAGTACCCTTCCAGGTGGACAAGGAAGAAAACAAATAAAAAACCAAGCTACAGTACAAAAACAATGCACTTTGAGGTTTCTTGCCGCCAACAAATTTTTAGCTTTCCCAAGATGGTCTTTGAGTGTGAGAGTGTAAACTGAAGCATCCCCTGCCAGACAGTATCTTCACATTGCACCAGATGGCCTGTCATCTAGAAGTGAACAGCAACAACCAGCTCCAACTCTGTGCATTCATCCATACTTTATGAGACAGCCAGGTGTGTGTTTTTTTGTGAGAAACTGTATGTGCATATGTCTTTGTTTACGTTAGGGTGTACGTATGCTTGCTTATGTGTGTGTGTCACCTTTTCTCCAGGCTTTCCAGTAGGCCCATTTGCTCCTCTTCCCCCACGGACTCCCTATTAGAAAACAAACAAATGTCTGATTAGTACATGCATAACTCATCTGGCACTGAAAGATAAATGACTGATGAAGTGAAAATACTGCAGTGATGCAACACTGTGCCCAGCTCCCACACACTGTGGTAAACTGATGATATCTAATTAGTGGTGGTGTATGAAAATAACTTCATAATTTAACAAAAAATAAAACCCAAACCAACAATAGCCCTACTCACATTCGGACCTCTCTGGCCCCCAGACCCTGGCTGACCAGCTGGACCCTGCATTATAAGGATTTACAGTAAAATTGTTCAATTTAAATACACATTGAAGAAGGTAGGATTTTGGGAGGAATCAAAATATAAATTTAAGTCCTTACCCGTCGTCCTTTTTCTCCTAGGACCCCAGCCAAACCAGGGAAACCAAGTGATCCCTGAAGACACAAGTAGAGGTTAATCAGCTTGAGCCTTCTATCCATCACACATCACCCCAATGACTTATTAATGTATAATTAACTACTGTATCAAATTAAAGCAAATCTAATCCATGAGCCCAACACAGGCTTAAATACACCATTCATCAACATGTAATGAATTGATGTCGCTAATGAACTATTAATAAAATAGCCTTTTTTTAATAAGTCATTTATCATACTTTATTTTTAATCAGACAGGAAACAGTCCAGCCAAAGACACACATATCTCACTGCTTATAGCACTGATAGAGGAACCAGAAGACACATTAACTGATTATAATAACCCATCAATGCTCAATCACCTTAGATCCTTGTCGTCCTGGGTATCCTGGCAATCCAGGCACACCAAGTTTACCCTACAGAGAGACCAACAGAATAAGAAGGTACACCAGAGAAATATTAAAAGTGGGTATGAAACCACTTACTGAACACTATTATGACATACTGCTGACTTTGCATGTACCAATATAGCAGACTATGTCTAAATTATGGCATATAGTGATGACAGAAAGATTAAATGTTTAAATAGACACACTGGTTCAGCAGCAATTTTACTTAGGAGGTGAATTTAACAGGATGTAATATGTAAATGTGTGGGAATTAAACATCATATGTTAAAAATTGTAGTATTTTTGAGAGAATTTGTACTACATATTTTTCTTAAAATTTGGCAGTCTATTTAATCATCCCACCTTCTTCTTTTGTTTTCAAACCTCGTGTTGTAATATTTTATCATTACCTTCTCGCCAGCTATCCCAGGAGGGCCTGGATCTCCAATGGGTCCTGATTGGCCCTTTGGCCCTTCTGGTCCATCTTCTCCACGAGTACCTGGAGCTCCACTATCACCCTGAAGTGACGAATGGAAGTACAGTGAGTGTGAAAACTACATCTACACACCAAGTGAGAATAAATGACAAAAAAATGATTTACAGGTTGCATTCTTACCCTGTCTCCCTTGATACCCATGTCACCTTTGAATCCAGGGAAACCATCTTCTCCCTGTGATGTATTGAAGATAGGTGATTTGTACTGATGGGTCTTTAATGATAAATTGCATCATTAAATTGCAATTCATCAAGTGTCCCCCCGCTTAAGTTACAATACGCAAAGCTCTCTATTTTCTACACATAATGATAATCTCTTTTACTCACCTTCTCTCCTTTGCTCCCCTTGAGACCCCTAACTCCGTCTGCTCCCTGCAAAAAAGAGCAAAAACTTTTAATTTAATAAGTATGTAATGTCTCTGACAAGTACTGTTATAAAAAAAGTCTCTCTTAAATGGAAAAACACTGGTTGTCTCCACTACCAAGAAAAAACCTCTACAAACACTGAAGTGATTTATAAGTATGTATTGATTTTCTCTTGACCCAACATTGCTCTGTTATCGAGCAGTTATTGACCTTACAATCATTTCATACTGATGATTGCCAACAATGTCAGGCTTTCCTGAAAATGATGCTGAGCCAAACTATCAGATGAAATCCCAAAATATTACATGTATGAGTATGACAAAATGTACACCCAGCAGTGTCACTCAATGACAGCTTTACTTTTGTTTCTCAGTTTCAAGTCTAAAAATTTCTAACACCTACCCACTCTGCCCTATCTGACGTTTCTCCTATCCGTCAAGTGTTACTCTGTTCTGTTGTTTGTAGTCCCCTTGAGAACCAATGTGCTTTACCACCACCTGTCACCTGTCAGTCATAGCCTTGAACAGCTTGTCCATCACATGTAGCCATACATCAGAATTAAGTGTTTGAGAGAAGAGATATTTCAGTGGACATTACACCTGAGATTGTGATGAATACAAGTCTCACCTTGACTCCTCGGGTTCCTGGGTATCCAACAGGTCCCTGAGCACCTAGCAAACCCTACATGACAAAATACAGTATTCTTCAGGCATAGCAAAGCCAGTATTTTCTAACAACATACGAATGGCATCTCACTCAGTCACTGTTTTTGGTTTTTTATTGTCAATAAGGATGCTCATACATAAAAAGCAGTTGATGCTGATGAGCACACGCCTCTGATTAATGATCTCATATAATAAAGACAACAGCAACACAATGATGTCAACAGTTATAATGATGAGACCATGTATTATTGTAGCCTATTACGAGTGACTGCACAGTAACAATAGATGGCAGGAAGCCTGATATTCTACTTTTAATATCTTGATATACAAGTCTGAGATTAGCAGTTACCCACTTGGATGCCTTTCTCTCCTGGGGGACCCTCTCTCCCTGGGTGACCCTGAAGCAGACAAAGAGGAATCAGATTTACATAGGACAACTGCAAATCATCATTATTGTATCATTAAGTAAAACTCAGCCAAATGTGTCTGACTGCAATCTAAAATGAATTTGTGTATACAACTAAAGCCCTAGTGTATGGAAATGTTTGGCTGCTTTCATAGCAATTTAAAGAATTTACTTTTAATAATATTATACTGCTTTTTAACCAGAATTAATTGGAGATGTTACTGAAACCTACTATGTAATGCTCATCTAGAGCTACAAATTCATAAAAGTGACAGTTTTGGTTTGTCCATTACAGATTTTGTATATATTCTGTGAGTTTTTACCCTGTCTATAAATTTGTTGGATTTTCCAGTTGGTGGCCTTGTCACTTTAGCAGGTACTTAAGTGGTAAAACAACTCTACAGAAATGTGTAAATGTAGTAGTTGTGTATGTGTATGTGTATGTGTATGTGTATGTGTTTGTGTGTGTGTGTGTGTGTGTGTGTGTGTGTGTGTGTGTGTGTGTGTGTGTGTGTGTGTGTGTGTGTGT
>JAPTGZ010345845.1:0-10942 GCA_029814645.1 Fowleria isostigma
GCAAATACAAGAATAAATCCCAGGAAAGAAAACACTTTCGTGAAACATACAATATAAAGAAAAAAACAAGTATTTATATACATTTAGATTTTAACTTAAATATTATATACTGTACATATTTACAATGTATTTGCACATGTGCACAGTGTGATATGGGGGGGGTGTTACTGTGAACTGTTATAAAGTCTGATGGCTGTGGGGAGGAAAGATCTGCAGTATCTTTATTTGATTTTTAATTTTTTTTCTTAACACATTCAAATTTACATATTCAGGAACGGATTTCCACATTTAGTTAAAAATTCCGGTCTGTAAGTGCATCAGTCAAGTAATGACGTTAAGTGGTGTTAAGTGACGTTAAGTGACGTTAATATGTTATTATCAGTTATTATCCTGTGCCATGCAGAGATTGAGTTCATATATTTTTTCCGAGCACAAAAGGTCAGAACATGGACTGCTTTGAACCTTTGAATGTGGACACAAAAAACACATACCGGGTGAGCTGGTAAAATATTATGGAAGTAACATGTTGACCCAAGGAAAACCACAGGTTCTAGAGCTTGGTCTTCATCATTATCAATACAGAAGGTGGGATGAGAAAATGGGAGGTGGGGGGTGTTAAAATCCACCCTGAGGGGCAACATCATCCCATCCAACGTCCCCCAGCATGGATATTTGTTGTGTATTCACGCATGCTGTACTGTATTTATCCAGCAGTCACCACTAAAGCGTTCATGTGTTTCTGGGCATAGCAATGTGATTGTGAGGCTATTGTATTCCAAAATTATTAATATCTCCCAAAATACTGGTCCTATCAACTTACCGTTTTTTGCTAGTCTCTTCTTTGATCAAAATACATAAGGATGTCAAACTGGAGCAGTCAGCTCTGTACAGATTTTATGTGATGCTACCGGTGCCTTCAGTGCCCCCCCCTGTTTAAAAATCTGCAAAAACAAAAATCTCCGCCATGGCTGGGATTCAAACCCCAGTCTTCTGCATTATAACCTATGGCATTACCTACTGAGCTATGTACCAGTAGTACTGGAGAGGGTCCCATTTGCTATCTGTTTGTTTTGAGTCTTTTCAGGCTGTGACGTTTACTCCTGTGGGTGGTGGTTGGGTGCAAATTTTTGTGCCCGAGGCATTTGTGGGGGGGGGGCATTTACTCCACATGCACCGTAACTAAGAAGTCTAATAATCATGAAGGGACAACTGTCTATTTAAGCAGCAGTTGGGTCTGCACACCAGAAAAACAAATGGGCAGCCACATAAGTATGGAATGTATTATTATTATTATTATTATTATACAGTCTGAACTGAATGGCATTTGCCACAGAACACAGCCAATGATTGAGTGAATCACACAAAATTGTCAAACATAGACCCATATCTAACTGGTGCATGTGTAGATACATTTGACTATATTTACTGTCGGACAAATGTAAGCATCTTGTAAAATGTTACAGTGTTTTGCTTGCCAGATTATCAAGTATTCTACATGGACACACACACTATGAAGTAGAAAAAACTTATGCTACTACTACATCTAAACCTCAGCGTTAGTTATTGGTTTAGTTGTATGTTAATAAATAGTTTCCAAAAAGAGTGAATTTGCCAGCAGATGTATCTAGTTAAGATTAAAGTATATATCCGGTTTCCTCCTACTATCTAAAAACATGCACTAATAGGTCCAAGTCTCCCTTGCAAAAGATTTCAGATCTCAATGGGACTTCCAGGTTAAATAAAGGTAAATAATAAAATAATAATGATAAATGCATAGTATGCTACACTGTTATGCAATTTATAGAGGACAGATTCCTTAAGACCAGAGAAAATGTTTAAGGTTGACAATATTCACTTTATAGGGGACGTGCCAGTCATTTGAGCTTTAAGTACTTCATAAATATTAGGTATTTTTTAATTTCTTTCATTTTCTTTCCTGTTCTGTGACAGTAAACTGAATATTTTTGGACCGTGGCCTAAATAAGACATGTGAGAATGACAAGAAAGAAAAAAGTTTCTCTCCATTTTCTGATGTTTTATAGATCACACACTTCATCAAAACAAGAATGGGCAAATTAATCACCACTAAAAATAATCGATTGATGTGTACAGTTATTTGTAGGTGCACTAACTCTTTAAAGAGGATAAAGGGCATTTCCAGTATAGGAGAAACGATCAACAAAACGAAATAATCTCAAGGTCAGTCATGTGATATTTTATCAATTGTGCAACTTTTAGTGGTTTCACTGTAGATATGACAGTGTATAAAGATTCTAGATTAACCTGTTTGATTTATACTTTCCCACATCTCCTTTCATTCCTTTTAACAACAAATAAACCTTTGTAAACTCAGAGAGCAAAGCAGCAGTAACATCAATAGTGATCAGAGAATAAGAATAAGGCCAGACTGTCTTTTGTGATGGAGATGACAGACAATTCTGCTCGGCAACAACAGGGACCTTTTGAAGGAGGACACTCAATCCAAACAGATTGTTTGAGATGTTCAGATGAGCTCATCTCTGTCAGACGGCCCTTTGACTGTGCAAGTGCAACCTCTCCACGCTAAAGAAAACATTTCAGTTGCCGTGGCAACCCCTCCCTCTTACCACTGGAGTGCTACTAGAAGACACTAGAAGACTGTTTGGCTGCTTCTCTCACAATATCAACAACAACATCTGTGCAGGGAGGTGTCCATATCCAACATTTCCCTGTCTTACAAATAGTTTAGTAGTTAAGTGAATAGATACATGTTAAACTACTTTTTAAATGCCCGTTTAATCATCACTAGAAGAACATACATAAGCACTTTAACTCAAGTACAAACTCTGCTTAAGTACGTGAGTCATTTGTAGTTTGCTCTAATTATTTGATTTTAATTTATGTTTGCTGCACTCCTTTTCAATCACTTCAAGCTTAAAAAGATTATTTCAGTTTATTGAATATAACATATTGTAATCCTGTAAAGCACCAAGCATCATAACATCTGAATCAGAATCAGCTTTATTGGCCAGTTTTGTGTACAAAAATAAGAAATTTGACTCTGGTTTATCCTTAGCTCTCACATGGTATAGAATAAATACCATATAGAATAAAAGTAAAAAGCGTATGGTAAAAAAACATTTTCTTTTTCACAGAGCTGTAGAAAATAGTATGAACAAAACAGTGCAATAATTAAAAAAACAAACAAAAGGGCAGTATAAATAGTGCAACTACAGGATGGATATTCAGGTCATTTACAACTGAAGACAGAAAATGTCCTTCTGTCCATTGGAACAACTGCAAACACCAACAAGTAACTTTTCCCTGAAAGTAAAGCATCTTCGGTAATTGAATAGATAATAAAGATCCAGTATATTTATTTAACTTGTTCTGTGAGTGGTTTTATCTAATTAGACCACTTATATGACTTTCAGTTTATCATCATCCCTGCTCTTGGAAAATTGTTCCTATATTGTTTTTCCATCATCTCATTTGTTACTTCTTATTGTTTTCTGGTCATTAATTTAACTAGAGCTTATTTCTTTATCAAATTTATGTAACAAACACTTTGTGCATATCTTTGCCTCACATTTGTACACATGACAGTTCAAATCATCCTCCTGACCACATGACCAGTGGAGCACCTGTAGAGGACGACTCATCTCACTAAATGACAGCTGGGATTTCAACATTATTCTTGAAATATATGTAAAATGTGATGTTACTAACTGTTATCACTATCTGTCAAATGTGTCTATTGTATTGTACTGACTTTTTGAAAGATGAATTAATAATTATCTGAACCACGTAGTCATCTAAGGTTTTAGGTTTAGGTTCAGAGGTTTTAAGCTTAGTTTGACGTAAATCCTTACGTTTACTCTTAGGATCGCAGTGTTGTCTTTGCTGTGTTGCCTGGACTGTTTATCTTACATGGTGCCTGGGCTCCCACTATCAAGCTCTAGATAACTTCTCAGGGTGCCCCATTTCACAAAGCTTTATTGTATTTTAGCCATAACTTTGTGAATAACTGAACAGTGTGGGACTGGACACTACAAAACATCCCTCATCCATGCTGGCATTATACTCTAAACTAAAGACAGACTGAATATTATATCCATAATCCACTTATTACTTGTCTTAATCCATATTTTTCTTTCTTTTCTTCTCTTGACCTGATGGGACATTGAATTGACTGACTTCTTGTGTGCCCTGATGGATATAAAGTTTATATGGAGTCTTTTTTTTTATTTTACTATTTTTTTTATTATATCTTGTATTTATAATTTACTTGAGAGACAACATCTACGAGAAAATAATTTCTTGTATGTATTTATTTACTCAGCAAAGATTTTGCTTCTCATTCTGAGTCGGAATGACCCTTTCAAGACTAGTGAAAGTAATCTGTACCTTTACGCATGAGAACTTGAGGGTTTTTCAAGTGCATTTATGACAAACGTTGACTTTTCACTATTGCGTCATTCATTTCCTCAGCTGTAGTTTACTACCATTATGTGAATACTATAATCATACTCTTCTTAAAGCTCTGCTTTCAGCCCAAGAGATAAACATCAGTTAGAGAAATAATGCCTATTCTTTATTGCTTGCACAAAAGGATCCTTCAACAAACCTTAGAGCTCGGTAGAAACAAACTATCCTCAAAAGGTAAAATAATAACAATAATAATAATAATAATGCTTTAAAATCACTACAAATCTTTATGAAGGGAATTAAAATGTTTTTACATGGGGAGGTCCTTTAAATAAGCTATGTATGTGCTCTTACAATGCTAACTTAGATTAGTTAGGTTAATTAGGTAAGATTAAGTAATAACAGGGACAGTAAAGCGTACAATAACTTGTAAAATGATTTCTGATATGACATTATCTTCGATGTAAAGAGTAGCTAAAGGAAACGGGGTTTAGTGACTGTGAAGTACAGACTTTGACAAAACACACACAAAACGTTAGAAAAGAGGAAAAGCTCCCACATTTTTACGATATAAATGTACATGTAGTCCTGTTAAGTGTATTGATAATTTTAGTCTGAGTACATAATGTGAATAACAGTACAGGATACAGTAGCCTTTAAATTATACAGTGGCAGACAGAAAAAAAAATAGAGATCTTACCTAAGCTCTTTATGGAGATGAAAAAAGTTGCTGGAAGTGGAATCAACTCTAAAATCAGTGCGTCTTCATTTTTCAACAAGTTACTATTTTTTTTCTTGGGGTAACAGACGGACACTCGGAGTAAACATGGGTTATTCCCTGATGTCTCCAGGCCACAGACGTTTTACAACCCAATTTTTCCGACTCTAAACACTTTGGGTCTTTTCCCTGAAAACTCGCCTCATTGGATGCAGACGTGCGGTGACGTCACCAGGCCACACGCTCATTGGCTGACGTCCACGTCCGTCTCAGGTGTCCACGTGTGCACTTTCACTCCGCCCGCTCGTGCACGGTCCCTCCCTTCTCGGAGGAAAAAACCGCTACTTTCCATCAACCCGAGTCGGACCGGCCGGGACAAGACAAGACTACAGGCACGTACTCCGCAGCTGGAGGAGTCCCCGTACCCCGGAGCAGCCGAACCCACACCGGGGCCTTCAGGACTCAGGTTTATATGAAGAAATAACTCATACACACTGAGGGAAAACACTGACCTCCAGCCCGGATTAAAACACAAAGTACACAGAAAGAAATGACGAAAACAGAATACACACAAAATAAATTAGCACAATCTCCAAATGAATGTTTATCTGCATAGATAAAATAAACCCAAAAACTTTTTCCCACCACTGTAGTACAATACACAGTGAAATATATTTTTGTATCAGCAATGAATAGCAAAATAGTAATTTTACACACATTACACAAGATATAAAATATAAATTAATCTCAAAATATAAACTTAAAAGGGGTAGCTCTTGTATATATATTTAAAGTATTTGCAGCTGTATAGTCCCGTTAAGGCTCAAAGGAGTTTTATTTCCATTTATTATAATATTATCCTCAGCATTTATTCATTTTTCTATAAAAAATTGTGCACAGAAGTTGAAAAAAGTTTTCACCTTTAAGGTTTTACACAGTCGTGGATAAAATTATTAGACCACCCTATGTTTTCTTCAATTTCTTGTTCATTTTAATACCTGGTACAGCTAAAGGTACATTTCTTTGGATTAATACAATGATAACAACAAAAATAACTTATAAGAGTTTAATTTAAGTGCTGATATCCATCCATTTTTCATGGTTGTTTTGATAACCAAAATTACATAAGTTTTTACATCACTAGCTATGGCAATATACTGACAAAAACAGTGCTTTTTGTCATTCCATGTTTTCTTTTCTGTCTGTTTTAGTCAATGATACACAAGAGTTAGTACTTGATTACATTGTTTTTTATTATTTTTGATGGTCTAGCAAGTTTTTCCATGACTGTATATTATGAAATATTTGTGGAAAAATCTGAGAAAGGTTATTTAGCTAACTTTGATGCTCTTAGTTGATAGACATAGTTTTGGTAGTGCTTTATAAGGAAACCCACTACCAAAATCCCATATTAATAATGTATGTGTTCATCACAGAATAGCTGGCTCATTGTGCAACAGAAAGTATTGTTATTGTTTCAAACTACCAATTACATTACACTTTCACACAGATGGATCAGTTAACTACTGTTTTCTGTCCCATCACAGTGTCATCTTCAAGGTCCTGATAGTGCACATGTTGATGCACGCAAAAAGAACAGTCATTATTATTAGTTATATCATCTGCTTGAGGAATGGATGCGGTCATAACATTGCTATTATGGGACCAGGGTGTCTTTGTATTCTTGTTATTTATCTATTTTTGATTAAATATAGTGTGATGCTACAGCCACACAGGATTAGTTTGACCACACATCCATCTCATTGGTTTATCATTTCACGCACCATATTCTCATTTTCAGTTACTTCCATTTCATAATTGTCAGCACCTGGTCATTTCAGTTACAGCCGACAACACATTTAATCACTTGACATACACAGTTTAGTTCATTTTGCATTTATTTTAATCTTACACTGCTTTTATGGAATAAAAACATTGTAGGGTTACAAGATTATTCATATTGTTTAGTTATATCTTGTTATATTAATCCTTTGTTCCTTTTGGTTGAGTTACAGTGTGGGCTGGAGTCCTTCCTCATTTGGAGAAAGGGCGTGGCCAAGGGTGCAGCAGTCTTAAATAGTCCTGGCCTCTCATTGGGACTCTTCCATGGATGATGACATCATGGGGAGATTTTGAGTTTAGTTTAGATTTCTCTGTATTTATTTATATTTAGGTGTCCATTTTGTTTTCCCCTTCTGTGTCATATGGTTTGGCCAAGCCAGTATATATGTTTGCCCTTTGCGTCATTACATAAGGTTAGTTTTGTTCAGTTCATGTCCCAGTCATATTTTATTTGAGTACAGTTATATTATTTTGACCTCTTTTATAGGCCCAAATCTTTGTAAATTTAATTTGTATTATTTATTAAACTTTGTTGGGTGAATAAATACCCGTTTTTTGAAACCTTTAACTCAGTCTCCTTGCTGATTTACCGTTTGATCCCTAACATGTAGTATAAAGTAATCTTCATAGACAGAAAAGTATGTGTTTGTTGTAAGCAAATTAAACACAGTTTAACAAAGTGTGTCAGAATTGCACATTTTTATTTAATCATGCATAGTCACAACAGTCACAGGAAAACAGTGCTGTGTGTCATCAGGTTTTTGGCTGGTTGTCTCCTTGAAGTCCTTATAAAAACCTTCACTGTGTGAAACTGACTTTACACAACTATTCAATAAATGACAACACAAGAGGGATGTAATTTCAGCTAGACAGAGAGAGAAAGCCTGATATTTTTCAGTCATAATTACACTCATTCTCACAGATGGGTACTGGTTAGCGACTGAACTGAGATCAGCTAATATATAATTTAAATCACATAAAAAAATACGACAACTACTAATAACATCTGATTTACATAATTACGTATCTATAAAAGGATGAATTTACATGTATATACAGTCAGTGTGATATTTACACAAGCCGTTAACTTCTAATTTGGCAGAACACAACAGTGAATAGTTTAGAGTTTATGGGCCATCTGACATCACATGCAAAATTACAATATCCATAAGGCAGGGTAAAGGGGTAGAAATGAAAAATGAGGTGTACCAGACATGCTCAGTGTTCCAGGGGAAGCAGATTGCTTTTGAAAGATGGATGCATTTGCTCACTTTTGCATCAATTACTGCAAATCTGCCAGTGAGGCTGCAGTGCATTGAATTGTGTCATCAAAACAGAGCATCATTGTCTAATTTATGGTCATGATACTACAGAAATAACGTGTAACAATGATTTCAGATGAAGGACAAGTGTAAAAAAGTTGATTAAATATGACTTTAGGGTTTTTAAAAATATATATTGATTGATAAGTTTAGTTCTGAGGTGAGATGTGCAAAAATGCAGAAATCTAAACCAAAGTAACAGGGTATTCATACTGAAGCATTTCATCAAGCTGCATCTTCAGTGTAGAATGCATATGGAAAAAAAACTTTGGCCATTGATGAAAGCTGGACTAAAAAAACATGTTAGATTAATTTATACAAAACCAATGGGATCCATCTAATTAACAGCAGAAGATGCCATCCATGTTGGGCTTATTGTGGTATTGCTTTGAGGTCAGTGGGTCAGGCGGGCATGCAGGCGGGGCCAGGAGAGGTGAGGGGCTGTTATGGGACCTTGGTCCGAGCTGAAGACCAGTACTGGGGCTTTGGTATAGACACGTGGACGCGGCATGTGGGACACGTCTGTTTCTTCCATAGCCACTGGTCCATGCACTGAAACACATTTTAGAGCAGATTAGTGCGTGTGTTTGTCAGCTGGTTTGGATGTTTATGTCGTCTTTAGGCATTGATTTTTCTTCACTAATGCCAGGAGGTAATTTCCAACATACTGACATACAGTTAGCAGAGCCATGACATGATCAACACTGACAACAACCTGAACCAAACCATGAGGACACACTCTACACTGCTGTCATTTAGTCATATAACTGGCATAAAAGAGCTGAAGCAGTAGTCTGTGGTTAAAAAAAAAAACAAAAAATCATATATATTTCAAGCATCTCATCTTCAACACAGAAATTTTACAGCTATTTATTATTTTTTATGTTTGACACAACGCAAAATAGAATCGAATAAAACTGAAGACAAGAAAACACAAATCTTTAGACCATTTCTATCAATTAAAACAGTGCAAAATGATTTCTCTGAGTCCTTAGAGACTACACTGTACACAGAGACTAGCATCAGTAAGGAGATGTATTGTGTTACATAAAAAGTATCTCATTTTATGTTAAAAATCTACATATTCCTTTTTAAACATGGTTGCTTCAAAATATTTCTCTTCTGTGATATTTTTTTTGCGAACCTTCGTTTTATTACTCTCACACATAACAAGCAATCACAATTGTATGTGTTAAACAAACAAATCAAAACAGTCCCACTTCCACCCATATTTGTCTCATTTCTTGGTTGGGGATCAGGTTAGTAAATCATATTCTATTTTATTTTGGATAAATAAGTAAATAAATTTAAAAAGGACATTTCTGTTGAACACTGAAGAGGGTTACAGTTTCCATTGTATACATCCATCGTATATGTCATGTCTGTTCTTGCTATGTACGCAATGACAGGGTCCCAAATCTGATGGACATTATATAGTTGATGTTTTATTGTAGAAGTAGTGTTCTCTAATGGGAGAGTTGTAGATAGCCCAGATAGCCATCTGCCTACTCTTGGTCCTTCTGTGATATTTTAAAAGTTTTGATGAACACAGAAAAAATATGTAATCACTCATGAGCAAGCTATGAGTTATAGCTAAACATAAAATAGGACTACATGATCTATGACAAACTGGACACAAACTGATGTGCTTTACATTCTAATGTAAGCTTATTATACTCTACACATCTCATTCTGGTAGTTTATTATAGAGAGGCACCTATTCCTTGCTTGTGTGCAAGTTGTAAATATTTCTATCTGGCAGAAGGTAAAATATTATTGTCATTATTTATTGAAATTTATAGGTATCCTCTAATTTGGGCTCTGGCAGAAAAAGAGTGTAAGCATCCACAGGATGGTGTTACAGGACAAGACCAGGCACAGTGAAGGCCATGACAGTTCAATGGTGCATCTTGAAGTTCAGGAGGGAGTCCTGATGTTCGGCCCACGGGAGCAACTCTTCCATCTTCGTTCCAAATGTATCAGATCTGTCCACTAATGAGTCACCTTCTTCCACAGATTGATATCAGCGATGTCTACGAAGGGACAGTTGGCGGCGGGGTGTACACTGCTCCTTCTCCATTAAGAGGTGTCCGTCTGCTGACTTCCTCCTCTCCTCTGGGAGTCTGTTCTCCTGACACGCCGCCGCTTCGCTGCTTCTGCGAGGCTGACTCTGCTCTAACCTCCGGGCCGCCTTCAGCACCCACCAAATGAACACATCATAATCAGTAAGTCCTCAAGTTATCGCAAGCTCTTATGGTTCTTCACTTCATGCTTCCACAGAGGTAGGATTCAGACTTATTTTCATACCAGTTCACTTCATGCATGTAGAGGAATGTTGCCTTTGTGCACTGTGAGTCTGATATCTGACATGCTGGGAGTCAACAACCAGGACTTCTTTGCAGAGAAAAGGAAGGGCAGAACAAACAGTGTAACGAGTCGACATGCAAAAACCTAAGCAACAGTCGAGATGTTTTACCTCTTTATGAAAGCGATGAGTGCAGTGCAGCTCTTGGACTCCCACTCCATTCTTCCTCATGTTCTCATGACAGATCAGGCACAACTTGTCATCGTCAATCTGTATTAAAAAAAACAAAGAATTGGAAAGAATTTATTTTCACGCTGCAAATCTAATCGACTGTAAAAGTATGTTAAA
>JAPTGZ010345860.1:0-10941 GCA_029814645.1 Fowleria isostigma
GAGACACTCCAGGTGAATAGGGTAAAATTTAAAAATAATAGATATCGCCATAAATCTCCCTCTGTTGATTACTTATACAATTATGAAAAAAAATGTGTTACAAGTTTTTGAAATTTGTATGTTTAATTATGAAAATTATGCATTATCTCATTAAATATGTATGCTTTTGCTTATATTTTCAGTAGATAGATCTGAACATATGATAAAGCCACATGCAAAATATTTTTTTATTTTATTCACACACAAGATGAAAAAAAAAATGACAGAGAGATTTCAGGATATCTGCTTTCATCACCTACAAAATCAAAACATGCTATCTAAAGCCTTAAAAAATAGATTTTAACCATATTTTTTTAAATTAAAATGTCACATAAATCAGGCCAGGAATGATATTAACAAATCCCTCTGTAAATCTCTTCAGAACACTGCTGAGTGTATAAGTGTACAGTTTGGTGTACGTAGGTGATACCGGTCATGGCAGACTTCAGTAAACAGATAAAACTCGGCATGTTGAGTTGGAATGCTAACTTTTGGATAAATTTAAGAGAAACTTACTGCCGCAAGTAAACAAACTGTAATGTAAAAAAAATAATCTTAATGTATATTTTCAACATCTTCTTTGTAACAGCTTGAAATAATACACATAGAAGGAGTGAACTAGAACAAAATTGATCAAAAAATCTGTATTTTTGCCTAATGTGTCACACCTTACGGATTACCAGGTGACAAGGAAACTTATGTACAGTTATATACGATACTTAACGGTGGGGGGGTAGGATATAGGCTATGCAATGTACAAAAGAAACAAAATGTATGACTGAGCAGGTAGTATCAATCAAATAGCCTGTCTTGGTTATGTAAATGTTTTGTGTGCAGTGAAGTGTGCAAGATGTGTATGTGGTGTGAATGTTGTGATGTCAGTTTCTCCAAAAAAATCAGGGGTATGACAAAAGATAATCATTAATTAACTGAAACTAAATGAGAAGACAAAAGAGAAAGAGAGACGGGGGGAAAGGAGGGTTAATAAAACAAGTAATTAAACGATAATAAAATGAGATGAAATGCACAGTTTATCTCAATATAATGTCATTATTAATGTTAATGCTGTTATTTATGACCCCGCTGCCACACCTCACCATCACAGCACTGTTGCCGCTGTTTTTTTTGTTTTGTTTTGGGTTTTTTTTGGAGGGGGTGGGATTTTATTTTTTTTTAATGGTGAAAATAAACGGTTATATGTGAAATGTTTGTAGGGAAGTGTCTATACTGTGCTTTAAAAACACATAAAGTTGTTTGGTCCGTCTACTGCCAGAAGTGGTCACTCTTCCAGAACCAAGTCCACTTATTGCTTACACCTGGTGTGTCCACACATATCACGCCATGTTTTTTTTAACATGGTGTGATATGTATGGACACACCAGGAAACCCAATCAATTTTTAATTTAGTACAAGATAGAGGAGTAATATATAATAATAATAATAATAATTAATATATCTGTAAATCAACGTGATATTTATGCTCATCACTATGTTTATGGAATGACTTCTATTTCATCTTGCAATAATAAAAAATCATCGCATTTGTGAGTTAATGAAAAAACTGCCATTATGTACTTCAGTTTTTTTGACATTTAGTAAATATCGGTAAAGTTTTGCATAGCTGTCCAATGGAAAAGCTACTACTGCATCCAACACGGTCTTGAACTTTAACCCACACGGTTGAACGTTGTGTGTCTCCTAATGTTTTGTGTTCCAGCTGCTGGAGAAGAACATCTGCACTTTTGTCCAGAACGAGCTGAAGAAGTTCCACCAGGTTCTGAGTACAGATTACCCAGAATGCTTAGAGAGTGTGAAGGATGATGATGAAGAGCAGAGGAGGATCTCAGAGGCTTTTCTGGAGATCACACTGAACTTCCTGAGGAAGATGAAGGAGGAGGAGCTGGCTGAGCGTCTGCACAACAGTAAGACGATTCGCCCCAAATGTAACAGTAACTAAAACATAAACAGCTGCTGGTCTTTAAAAAGAAAATAATAATAAAAGGAATGCTTAAGTGAGGCTGTTATGCTTCATGTATAGCAGGGGTCTTCAACGGTTTTCAGGCCAAGGACCCCCAACTGATGGAGAGATGGTGCCTCCTGCTATATATATTTTGTATTTAATTTAATTTTATAATAAACTGGGCATAGTTCAATGTGTAAATGTAAAGGGCTGGGTATCATGGCCACTTTCCTTAATCAATTTGATTTTGATTCATAAGGTTCTGAAGTCATTAATCACGATTCAATTTGATCTGATATCAATTTGATTCAGTATTAATTGATTGATTCAGATTCATTTAGTGATACCAAAGTACAATTTTGGCCGCACATCAATACTGGTATCAATAGTTACATTAGAAAATAAATAAATATGACATTTTAACAGTGAATAGATGAATTTAGTCTTAAAGCAACACCAGATGGCTTTCTGCTCGCGGGGTCCCTCTAAAGTATGTAAATGTATCGTGGAATTTGCATCAGAAAGCAAACTATAAACAGTTGACCAGAATGAAAACTATAAAATTAAGTGCATGCATGCGCAATTTTAATGTAAATGTAATCCGTATCTTTATTGTAAACTCAACAGTGCAGTCCTGCCCATTCATTTCCAGAAATGTTAGGGGAAGATCAGCTTCCTGTGCTGTCTCAAAGCAATTGCTCTTGAGCTGAAAATACTTGGATTTACTGTGAGACTGATGGTTTTATCTGTATCTTCATTCAGGAAGTCATTCTGGAGTTCAGCATAAACTGAAACATAACCTGCAGCAGAAGTTCCAATGTGTGTTTGAGGGCATCGCTAAAGCAGGAAACCCAAAAACCCTTTTGAACCAGATCTACACTGAGCTGTACATCACAGAGGGAGGAGCTACAGAGGTCAACCAGGAACATGAGGTCAGACAGATTGAATCAGCATCCAGGAAACCACACAAACCACAAACAACCATCACATGTGAAGACATCTTTAAAACACCACCTGACAGGGATCAACCAATCAGAACAGTGCTGACAAAGGGCGTGGCCGGCATCGGGAAAACAGTCTTCACACAGAAGTACAGTCTGGACTGGGCTGAAGACAAAGCCAACCAGGACATCCACTTCATATTTCCGTTCACCTTCAGAGAGCTGAATGTACTGAAAGAGAAAAAGTTCAGCTTGGTGGAACTCGTTCATCACTTCTTCACTGAAACTAAAGAAGCAGGAATCTGGATGTTTGAAAATGTAAAGGTTGTGTTCATCTTTGATGGTCTGGATGAGTGTCGACCTCCTCTGGACTTCAACAACGCTCAGATCCTGACTGACATCACAGAGTCCACCTCAATGGATGTGCTGCTGATCAATCTCATCAGGGGGAACCTGCTTCCCTCTGCTCACCTCTGGATAACCACACGACCTGCAGCAGCCAATCAGATCCCTGCTCAGTCTGTTGACATGGAGACAGAGGTCAGAGGGTTCAAGGACCCACAGAAGGAGGAGTATTTCAAGAAGAGGTTCAGAGATGAAGAACAGACCAACGCAATCATCACCCACATCAAGAGGTCCAGAAGCGTCTACATCATGTGTCACATCCCAGTCTTCTGCTGGATCACTGCTACAGTTCTGGGAAACATGTTGAAGACCACAGAGGAAGGAGAGCTCCCCAAGACCCTGACTGAGATGTACATCCACTTCCTGGTGGTTCAGACCAAAGTCAAGAGCATCAAGTATGATGAAAGATCTGAGACAGATCCACACTGGAATCCAGAGACCAGGAAGATGATTGAGTCTCTGGGAAAACTGGCCTTTGAGCATCTGCAAAAAGGAAACCTGATCTTCTATGAATCTGACCTGTTGGAGTGTGGCATCGATATCAGATCAGCCTCAGTGTATTCAGGAGTGCTCACGCAGGTCTTTATAGAGGAGATAGGACTGTACCAGGACAAGGTGTTCTGCTTCGTCCATCTGAGTGTCCAGGAGTTTCTGTCTGCTTTTCATGTCCATCAGACCTTCATCAACACTGGAGTCGATCTGCTGTCAGAAGAACAAACCACATCCCAGAGGTCTGGATCTGCACAGACACAGTTCTACCAGACCGCTGTGGACCTGGCCTTACATAGTCCAAATGGACACCTGGACCTGTTCCTCCGCTTCCTCCTGGGTCTGTCACTGCCAACCAATCAGAGTCTTCTACGTGGTCTGCTGAAACAAACAGGAAGTAGCTCAGAGACGACAAAGAAAACAGCTGAGTACATCAAGACAATGATAAGTGAGAAACTGTCTGCAGAGGAAAGCATCAACCTGTTCCACTGTCTGAATGAACTGAAGGACCAGTCTCTAGTAAAAGAGATCCAACAGTTCCTGAGTTCAGGACGCCTCAACACAGATAAGCTGTCTCCTGCCCAATGGTCAGCGCTAATCTTCATCTTATTATCATCAGAAATAGATCTGAACGTGTTTGACCTGAAGAAATACTCTGATTCAGAGGACACTCTACTCAGACTGATGCCAGTGGTCAAAGCTTCCAACAAAGCTCTGTGAGTAGAACAGTAGTTGAGTTTACTGGAGATCAATGTAGTTTATGCTTTAACACAAAATTGTGTTTTATGTCCTTGCAGATTGTGTGGTTGTAATCTGTCAGAAGCAAGTTGTGGAGTTTTGGCTTCAGTTCTCAGATCCCAAACTTGTAGTCTTAAAGACCTTGACCTCAGTAACAATGACCTGAAGGATTCAGGACTGAAGATACTGTGTACTGGACTGGAGAGTCCACACTGCCAGCTGGAGATTCTCAGGTCAGAATTCAAGTAATGCAACAGATGATTAGTAACATTTTCTTCTTTTTCTATACTTAATGGATCAGCGTAAATTGATCATATTTTGCTAAACATACTTTTATGAGTCTTTGGTACATTTATTTGTGTATTTGGGGACCATAATAGTCAGTGCTTGATTTATGAAGGGGAGGTGCCAGAATGCAGGTGGAGGGCGATTCAAAATGGGGACGGAGGTGGGAGGTAAATGAATCGGTTGGCGGGGCGGGGGACAAGTCACTACATCAACCTCCAGCACAGCCTGGAGAGGGGGTGGTGAAGTGGTTTGTTTGCAATTTTAGGGTTAGCACTCAAAACCACCTGTTGGAATACGTGACCACTCTGATTAAAGTAATTTTAAATATTATGTTTGATCTATCAACTTAATTCCTAATCTTAGAATAAACTCTAATTTTTAGGTTGTTTTTTAGATTCACTTTAACCAAAGCCTTGTTAGAATATTTTGACACCCATAATTACCTCATAATTTCAAGATAAAAAGGCCACGTATCCCTAAAGTAATCTGGTGTTTGTAATTATTAATCACTAACTACTAATAATTTTTAATTAAGGATTAATAATTACATGAGCTTTATCTACTGTCACTTCAAAGACCACATGTGAAGGGAGGTTAGCGAAGTCTAAAAAGGACTCACCAATCCAAAGGGTTGTGTGGAGGAAGACAGGACAGTTGAAGAAATCTGGTCGGACAATGGATTTGAAGTTTCAAAAAAGTTAAAAAGATTTGTTGCTGAAAAGTTATTGGAAGTTACAAAAAGGAAAAAAAAAAAGGGTTAATGATACGAAGAGTTGATCAGCAGTCGATGGTTCGTCAAAGGTCAGGAAAAAAGGATCAAGTCCCCCAAGGAATCTGAGACCCCACCATTAAATAGATGGAAAATCACAAATCCCTCTTCCGTCCACCATTTCATTTTACATTTTTAACAGTAATTGGACAGCTTTCATATTATTGGATAGTTACTGTTTTACATATATGCATGATTCATCATTTTTGTCTACCATTTCTGAGAAAACCATCAGGTTCCATTCCCAAGCTAAATTTATAGCTTTTTGACAAGTGGGGCCCCTCGCTAGACAGTCTTAAGTAGCGTGTGTTCCTCTTTTTCAACCTAAAACTCCATCCCTGTCATTACAAGCAGGCATCCTGTTCTGATGATACTTGCACCTGACTTCCCCATATTGAATAGCCAGTGTCTAACAAATTTCCGTTAGAATGTAGCTGTTATCCTTTTAAGGGTATTTGGCTCGTTGACTGTAAGCCTAAACAGGTTGTTTCTCAGAAATAGTTTAACAGAGTTGAAGGGAGCATAAAAAATGTTTCAAAGTTCAGACTAAGGTTAAAGTACTTCAATATTCACACATCTTATAAGGCATTTAATAAATGAGTAAATTACACTAGGTAGTTTATAAAAGGTTATTAAAATCAAACACTCTGTATTCAAGCAGCATTAAGCTGTGGTTAAGTAACGGCAGTTTTTAAGCTAAATAAGGTTGGTTAAGTAAGCACACACTACTACTACTAAATGAAAACACACTTCTACTTAAGTAAAATCAAATCACACATTATATTGTCAGGTCCATGGAGATTTAGAGCAATTGGAACCATATAAGCCTTGAGGCAGGACCCTGCCCACACCAAGCAGCCTCTTAACACACCTTTCTCGTGTCATTACTCAGAAATAGAGTTGAAGATTGACCTGTGGAGTTGAATTAATAAAGAATTCACACCCAAGCATAGTATGTACAGTTTGTGTAGACCACTGGAAAATGTTTTAAAATGTATAATTACATTTTAAAAAAGCAAAGTAATTTGTGAAGCGTCCTCTCTAATTTTCAAACAAGATGTTCTCAACTTAATCTTGAGCAGAGTAAATTGAAACATGATTATCAGCCTCATTATATACAGTTGCAGGAAAAAAATATTAAGAGCATCAAAAGTCATCAAAAACAATGGTTATGCAATCCAGTCCTAACTCCTGTGTGTATCATGTGACTAAAACAAAAAACCTAAAACAGACAGAAAACATGGAATGCCTAAAAGCACTGTTTTTGTCAGTACAATGCCATAAATATTGATGTAAGAGCCTATACGAGTTTGGTTATTATCAAGAAAACCATGGAAAATGGATAGATATCAGCTCTGAAATTAAACTCTTATTAGCTGTTTTTGTTGTCATCATTATATTTGTCCAAACAAATGTATCTTTATTTGTACCAGGCATTAAAATGAACAACAAATTGAAGAAAACATAGGGTAGTCTAATATTTTTTTCCACAACTAAGTTCAAAGACTAACCTTGTCAAATAGTTGATTAAATATGGCTTATTTCCCATCCTCAGTTGACCTCAGTGATGTTGTTTGTCTGCAGACTGTCAGGATGTCTGATCACAGAGGAAGGATGTTCT
The DNA here is from genome assembly GCA_029814645.1 of Fowleria isostigma. Taxonomy (NCBI): domain Eukaryota; kingdom Metazoa; phylum Chordata; class Actinopteri; order Kurtiformes; family Apogonidae; genus Fowleria; species Fowleria isostigma. The sequence continues at coordinate 7,251 of JAPTGZ010345860.1, forward strand.
TCTCTGGTCTCAGCCCTGAAGTCCAATCCTTCCCATCTCAGACTGATAGACCTGAGCTACAACCATCCAGGAGATGCAGGACAAGAGCTGTCTGCTCTAGTGGAGGATCCACACTGGGCACTGAACACTCTCAGGTATGGACGGACCAGTTGCTGCTTCACACAGATAATGTGTGATAGACCAGGTAGAGCTGACAGGAACACTCTGTCAGAGCTGATTACACATTTATGAAAGTTACAGACAACAGTGAAAGACAAAGACACTCAATAAGATTTTTTTTCAATAAGATGATTTTGTGTATGTGAACAGAACTGTTTTAGCAGATCAGAGTAATGTAATGTCTATTTTTTATGCTGCTCTGACCCCCTCCTCCTTTCAGGTTGGAGCCCAGTGGAGTCCGATGGTTGACCCCAGGTCTGAAGAAGTGTAAGTGGGATTTACATTAGATTCATTGAAAACAACCAGAACCCAAACTGGAACCTGGTCCACATACCAGACAATGTACATTTACTTTATTATACTCACATTTCCAAATTCAACTGTAGTTATCTATTAAAGGTAGAAAATGTCCAAAGCTTAATCATTTTGGGGTAAGTAAAGGAATTCTGAGGATGGGCCACATCAGTCTGCTGGAGAGTGTTATCTCATACAATATCACATGTTGGTATGAGAACCTGAGGACTAGAAACAAAACCAAGCTCACATAAATTATTAAAAATTCACACAAAATTTGAACATTGACCTACTTTTCCCAAAATGTAATCAGATCTATTCTGCATTATTTGCACTCTATAATCCTAATTTGGTATGAATTCAACCAATATTTTTGCTGCTAGAGCAGTGTTTCTCAAACTTTTTTGTCTCATGTCCCCATTTTAACATCACAAATTTCTGGCAACCCTAGACATTTAAAACAGAGACATTTTTTTGCCAAAATTAATTTGTTTTTGATCATGTAATAGTTTGCTATACGAAGTTTCAAATAAGCTAATTTATTGTATATAATGTATATTATTATGGATGGAGGCAGAAAAGCCAGGTGTAGATTACAGCACAAAGAGAGAATTTTATTTTCATTGACCAGGATATGTACAATCACTGGAGCTTGTAGTTACAAGGATGAACATTAATACTGAACAAACAATTACTCAAACTATAAATTATGAAAGAGCTGCAGCATCTTAAACCAACCACAATGAATATTTGAAAGATAATCAAGATATACCCTCTCAGATATTATATCTTGCATTTTATTTTAATTTGATCTTTATAAGGAAAATTGTGTGGGGTTTTTTTTATTATAACAAAATATACATTGATTTTGTTTTATTAGTAATTAAAAAATAAAAATGTATCAATTAGTAGAAATTTTAGGTGACCCCATGCGACCCCATGTGGGGTCCCGACCCCAAAGTTGAAAAACACTGTGCTGTGTTAACAAACTAACCGAACTAAGAACAATATCCTTTGCCTCCCCTTCAGGGGGCGGGGTAAAAATGAGGTATGGATATTGGTGAAGTTAGTAACATATGTGAGTGGCTGAGTGATAATATTGTATGTGAATAAAAATAGTAAGACTTTTCCTTATCAGTAATGTTTGTCTTGTAAGAATACATGAATCTAACATCCAACATATGTCTACTTTTACCGAGTGGCATGATCCAAATGTAAGACAGACAATTTGTTGCTGTAATTTTGTTGCCCTGAAATATGTGCAATGACAATAAAGGCTATTCTATTCTATTCTATTCTATTCTATTCTATTCTATTCTATTCTATTCTATTCTATTCTGATCACTGATCAATAACTGTATTTTGTCTTGTTTTGTCCATCAGACTTCTGTGAGCTCACACTGGATCCAAACACAGCGAACACAAAACTCAAACTGTCTGAAAACAACAAGAAGGTGGTGTATGTGGAGGAGGATCAGCCCTATTCGGACCATCAGGACAGGTTTGAGTATCCCCAGCTGCTGTGTTCAACTGGTCTGACTGGTCGCTCTTACTGGGAAGTGGAGTGCAGTGGAGAGGTCAACATTGCAATGACCTACAAAGAAATCAGAAGGAGAGGAGTCAATTATGACTGTGTATTTGGATTAAATGATCTGTCCTGGAGGCTGAGGTGCTGTGGTGGTCGTTACTATGTCTGGCATAATAACAAACCAACAGCCCTGTCTCAGTCCTCCTCCTCCTCCTCCTCTAACAAAGTGTCGGTGTATCTGGACAGTCCTGCTGGAGCTCTGTCCTTCTACAAAGTCTCCACAGATAAACTGATCCACCTGCACACCTTCGACACCACATTCACTGAACCACTGTTTTCAGGGTTTGGGTTGGGTTGCGGCTCCTCAGTGTCTCTGTCTGATCTGTCGGAGGAAGAATCTCCTTCAGCCAATCAGAGCAGAGGATGTTGTTGAGTCCCACAGCTACCAATGGTTTAGGTGGCACCATCCCCATGGAATACCTGAAATTAGATCACCAGCTATGATGCCATGACACCCTTATTATAGCATTCAGCTGCGGAATAAATAATTAGACCGACAAAAGTAATCAGCAACAAGGGTTATGTATCATGGGTTATTATTGTTATTATTATTATTATTATTATTTAAATCCTCATCTTTATTTTTTATTTTGTTTACAAAGTTTTGAAAACAAAGACAGACACCTTCAGTACAGGAACAAATTTTACCTAATTTTTTTCAGTCAAAATGCTAAAGTGAGAGTTGGGGGTACTTGGATAAAAAAAGTATGTTTCAGGGGTACTCCACTGTAAAAAGTTTGAGAACCATTGTTCAAATGTTAGTAAAGATTAAACAAGATGTTTGACATTAAAACTATTATATGAATATACTTATTGTGTTTTATATTTCAGCATTAATTCTATTTATTTATTTTTTTTGTAGTTTCAGTACTTGATGAGTTATTTAATGTATTTTTACATTAATAATTTCAAGGACCCCCTGGGCTTCTTCTAAGTACCCCTGGGGTTACACGTACCCCTATTTCACAACCGAAAATATATGAAGTAGAAATAGAAAGTCGACTGAAAAATAATTACCAGAGTAAAAGATAACCAAAATTCCTACTTAAGGTAACAAAGTATTTGTTCTTTGTTACTTGACACCTCTGATTGTAATGAAATTAGAAAACGTATTCCTTTTTACAAGGCTGACGATGCCAGTCTCTTTACAAATGACTGACCTATATTGTCACCTTAATCTTGAAAATCTTATTTATTAAAAAAAGTTTCGGCATTTAGACTTAAACATATTGAATAATCATCAATATGTTTTGTTTTTTTTAGGGTGGGGGCACTGGTCTGTATTCATAAGCAAATAAGACAATTTTTTTTTTCTTTTGTACTAGCATGGTTTGTTGCTTTGTTTTTACAGTTGATGTAAGTGGTCATCAGTTTTGTTTTAAGATATGTTATCATTTATTATTTTCATTAAATCTCACTTTGACAATAACATGTATTCAAAGAAAGCATACGTTTGTTATATTTCAAACATTATTTTGTTATTCATGTTTACTTATTTGTGTGTACTGTTTTTATTTTGTCATTTATGCATGCTTGATATTTTTATAAACCTTTTTTTTTTGTCTCATCCACAGTTTATTGTATTTTGACTTTTTTTGTTTTGTTTGTTTTACTTGTATCGTGCAAACAAAAATAAATAATAATCACAAA
>JAPTGZ010345866.1:0-10941 GCA_029814645.1 Fowleria isostigma
TAAACTAAACTAAACTAAACTAAACTAAACTAAACTAAACTAAACTAAACTAAACTAAACTAAACTAAACTAACCTAGCTAACTACCTACAGAGCTATCGCCCACCACGTCCTCCACAAACAGGTCCTACTGTTACATTACATACCACCACCCCCAAATATTTTTGGCCATGAACCAGAGATCTTGAATGGACGTCACAGTTTGTGGTGGAAACACATTTGCATCACATGTGCGACTAACAGGTGTAACGTTTTTTGTGATTCTTTTTAGGATTCTGATTGGTTAACAGTATTCGATGGTCTGACCACACCGCCATCTACAGGCCTGGCATGTTCCTGATGGTGTAGCTATAAACCATGCAAACCAAGATGTTTTTGAAAATGGTCACATTTGTCTAAAGGTTTTGGGAAAATGGAAAGAAGGAACTATCCGCGTTCTAAAATGCCTGGATTTGTGTAAACGTAGCCTTAGCCTTTTATGGGGCACTCGTTCAAATCCTCTGAGATCCAAAACTTGGACCTTCGGGCCTGATTCACTAAAGGTTAACACGTGTAAAAGCATGTACAAACTTTACCGCACACACCAAAACCACATCTGAAGCTGTCGACTGGCAGGACACACCGAGGGTTGTGTCCCTCAAATGGACAAAATATGTGGTCCAACCCGTTTAGCATGTTAGCCTTAATGAATATGTAATATGGACGATTTTTACAGAATGAACAAAATTATCAGAAACAGTAAAAGTATTTATGTATTTAGCACACGAAATGTGATCTACCAAACCTGAAACTGATATCGGTGGCTTATTTTGGGTCTGCATGTAGCACGTCTGAAAGGCAAATTTGAACTGGAACAGCTACGTAACACAATTTCCCAGTTTGGTATAAATAAAGGACTTCTATTCTATTCTATTCTATTCTATTCTATTCTATTCTATTCTATTCTATTCTAAAAACTCGCTGCAATTGTGGCGAGGAGGCGGGGCTTAGGCCCAACCAAAGACAACACAGAGAACCAATCTGTTCTGATCACATCAACGTTTTTGACAAAAGAAAAAATAATTGAGAAGTCCTTTTAATCGTTCCCGCGTCCCGTCTACATGATGACAACGGCACATGCAGAACCCTCATTTGAATTGGGCGGTCTCCAAGGGTCGCCCCGTTGTCATTTGCAGTAAATCACTCGTGGCACGCAAAAAGCATGTGCACTATTTAGCACGAGTAAGCAAATTTGCACCCGTTATTTGCCGTACCGTGCTGTTGTGGTCTGCTTATCTGGACCAGGGTCCGGGTCCGGGTCGGGGGGGGGGCAGTCGCCTCAGCAGAAGCCCAGACCGTCCCCAGCTCCTCCAGGTGTCCCTAGACCAGCTGAGAGATATAATCCCTCCAGAGTGTCCTGGGTCGACCCCCAGTATTTGCGACCTTAGTAAATCAGGCCCTTAGTGTATTATTGGATGTCGCCATCTACCTCCTCGTCGGTTGCCGTGACAACAGTCTCCCTCTTCTTGCCATAAAATGTCCCACCAGCACTTGCTAAGAAGTAAATACATGCAATAAAACAACTGTGATGAGGTCATAAACAGACAAAAATCACACATATTCAATCTCTTTGAATCACCGAGTTGGACCCGTAGTTAAACGTTTACCGAAATGACCAAATATAGTCCGGGTAAAGGGTTAAAGGCGCTCCGTTACCACCCTGGGCCCTGGCCGACGTCCCCGCTCCACCGACTGTGCGTTGTTTTCCGTTGATGTCACGGTGCTTTATGACGTTTGTTTGCCTTATGGCGGTCACTCAGCGTAGTGGCTCCGCCCACAAACCCCTAGACCTCATCATCATAGAGCACAAACTAATACCTTGAGCAGGAACGTGAAAGCAGAGATCAGGTCTGGTCCGGACGGCGGCGGGGGTCGGGTTTGAGCCGGCGTCACAGCCTCTGTCCACCCGTCTGTCTGTCTGTCCGTCTGTCTCTCAGCCAAATGATCACCGGAGAAACCCTCCTTAACGACGGAAAATAAAGACACACCAGCACCACAGAGCGCACTGCCTTCAGCCATGATTAGTCGCACCAGCATAACCGAGAGACAGACCACACGTCCAGAGCATCCTGTCCACGTCCCAGTCTGTTTGTCCACCATGACCACACAAATGTCTCCTCTCGCTTTCTGTCTGTTTGTCTGATTAACACTAAGGCCCAATCCCAGTTCACCGCTTGGCCCCTCCCCCTTAGCCCCACCCATCTGTTTTGGCATTCACGTGAAGGGGTAGGGGTGTCCCGATCCCCGATGAGTCAGAGGGGAGGGGCTCAGGACCACACTACAAAGGTAGAGCTATGGGAATATTCCAATCATTCTGTTCGAATCATTGGCAAGACGGAGGTGAACACAACGAAGAATCCACGAAAAACTAGACACAAGAAACACACAAATGTACAGACATGGAAAAAATGATGATTCCACCCTATGTTTAGTTCATTTTAACGCCTGGTCCAACTAAAGGTCCATTTGTTTGGACAAATATAACGATAATAACACAAATATCTGATGGTAGTTTAATTTCAGAGCTGATATTTATCCATTTGACATGGTTTTATAGATAATAACCCAAATCACATCAGTTCAAACATTAATATCGATGACACTGTTCTGACAAAAACAGTGACAAACACATTCACTGTTTTCTTTTGTGTCTGTTTTAGTCACATGATCCACACAGGAGTTAGACTGGATTATAGAAACACTGTCTTTGATGACTTTGGATGGTCGAATAATGTTTTCCGTGACTGTAGTTACTTTCTTCGTAAACATCTTTACAGTTAAATTAACCGTTTCATGCTGTTTCAAACTAGCCTGTCCATCTATCCAATGAGAAATCCATCTGGAATCACGGGGCTTAAATCCAGATATGAATGTGGGACTTAACGCTTTGTCCAAGAAACTTAAAAGGACAGTGTAATCTGAATACAGGGTGTAATCTGTAATTCAAATCCTATTTTGGAACCAAACAAACAACTCACAACATTTGGAAAGGGATTTGCTGTCTTGGAACTGACTTTGCGAAGTCTTGACCATGAGTATGACGCATTGCGAAACACCCGCCCCCCTAAGACTTGCGATTGGTGCTATAGATTAGATTGTGCATATTTCCCAGTGATTAACCCAGTTCCAAATTGTTTTTTTAGTTGTGAATACACCGAGAAAACTGGATGGATGGACAGATTACCCATGAAACAACATGGGGAATTCTGTCATAAACACAGTTGTGTCATCTGCATACAGTGACATTGATGACTGATGATGATGAACATGTCTGGAAGGGTTGGACCATTTATAGAGGAAGGTTTATACCACTACCCCTTACAACAGTTTCAAGGGGTAGTACCAGGGGAGGAGGGGTACCAAGGGCTGAACTGGTTTTGGGCCTAAAGTTAGGACTAAGTTTTAACACAAACGTTTACAATAAACTAAATGTGAAGTTGATGCTAAGGTCATGGCACAGAACTATCCACGTCCACACAAACCAGTCATAACTACTCATACGACTTGTTTTTCACAGATAACCTCGACTATTTTTAATATACAGAGATACTTACCCAGGGAACTCATCTGTAAGTCCACGCCCCCCCGTCCCGCCACTCCGCCCCTATTCTCTCCCTCCTCTTTTACACCCTCCATTTCACCGTTTCTACACAGAAAGCACTCTTTTTGGTGGAGAAAGATGACAATCCCTGCAGGAATTTAATCCACATGTGGAATGTAAAATACTGAAATTGTATGAATCAAGACACAGAGTGAAGTCCCGCACTCGTTGTTTTTGATGTTGTTGATATTGCTTTCTTTGTGAACCAAGTGTTGGTTGTTCTGCTTGTTTCTCGGGCGGATGAGTTATTTGGCAGGAGGGATTAAAATTCCGGCTGTAAGACAGACTGCTACTGACGAGTTGTTTTTAATAATTTATTGTTTTTGTACAAAAAAAAAAAAAAAAAAAAAAAGAAAACAGACTGGTGTGTGTGAAGACTGAAAATCTTGAGTGACGTAAAGCAAGAAAAGAAATGACTCTGTCCTGGAGAGAAAAAAAAGCTGTTTTTTTTTATGGTAATTACCTTTTGTCGTTGAAAATTTGCATCTAAGTTTCTTGCTAAGTGAATGTTTGTCAATGTGTGTTGATGCTTTACTGTGAGAAAATGGCTGTATATGCACTTTGACACCATCGTAGGTGCGGTAGTAGCTAGTGCACACATATTCCCGAAGGCTCACGGTTCAGTTCACCTTCAGTTCAGCTGATTGAAGACGTTAGCATGCGTCGGTCGCTAAAACCGTGCTATTCCAGACTTAGATGTTCAATTAAACCACATTAGTTGCCTTATTCTGGTCTTAAATGAAGGTGTTACACATTCATAGAAGTCACGTTCAGCTGCCTTTCAGAACAGATCTATTCATAGCGTTAGCATCATTAGCATCAGAGCTCCTCGGTGTGTGTAGGCTATTAGCATTTTAGCTCATTTTGTACAGAATTTGTAATAATGCACATATTTTAGTTAAACATGTCTGCCATTGGATTTGAAATTGTGTTGATATTAGAGAAATTATTGTCAGATAGTCCAGTTTTAAAACCTGGACTTGACTTTAAAGTTTCCCGCCTTTTTCTGACTTACGTAAGCATTTGGCTGAGACCCAGCATTTCCTTTACTTTCTCCAATACACACTTCCATCTGAGTCCTAAAATAATCCTAATAGAATATTGAACGTTGCCATAACTCAACCCATTTAAAAAAAAAAAAAAATTTGTTTTACATATATGCTAACACCCTAGCTACTTCCTGTCACCAGTATTCCAGATTTAATTATTATCACACGTGTTAGTCATATAGATAGTCACATAAAAAATACTTTTTATTCCCCGTCCGTGATAAAGTACACTTTGTTTACTGGGTAAAATTAGCGTGTTAAATTTGAGCTATTGTTAGCCAAATGTAGCTCCTCACCTAACATTAGCTAATTTGAATATTGGGGAAGAAAAACAGTATTTTAAATAGTAATTATTTGTAACAACAAAACCAAAGGTCAAATTTATAATTATTTTTCTTTAATCTCCTTCATTTCATTAAAATTTTTTTGGAATGTAAAACTAGCGTATTGGGGAAGTGATGCTTTTGTATCGTAGTCGAGGAAATCTGGTCCCAACAGGCATTAGGTCGGAACAGCCACCAGGAAATCCACATTTTTGGACAAACTATACATTCTATAAATGTGAACATCGATATTCAGTCATATTATTATCGTAGAATCTGCTGTGGCTGAATCAGTAAATCAGTGATGTGGTGGATTTTCGATCGTACCCGTTTCCAAAGATTTTATCGTACACACATTAGACGGTCCGAGTAGTGTTTGGGGTCTTTGTGTAAAACATCCTCAGCTCACGTCCTGCCTTCTCTCCGTTACCGTCCCTGGACGTTAGCCGTCGTCCAACTGCCTGGAACGCGTCCTGTTTCTTCAACTTCTTTCTTTTCGGATCATGCTAGTCCGTGAATCCGTGTCGGTCTGTGGACATCGCGGTGGTCCGTGGATCGGGTGGTAATTGGATTTTCTTTTCAGAAACAAAAGGAAAACTACAGATGGAGTTTTGTTTTAAAGCAGAACAATTAAAATTGAGTTTCAAATATTTTTCTTTTTCAGTGTCAAAACAAATTAACCAAATTTTTGAAAACGGATTGAATTCATTTCTTTCTTTCTAATAGCAAAAGAATTAAGTTACTACCGACTAAAGAAGAAAAACTGACCAAACACACCAGTTTTTGTTGTAATTGTCGGAGACCTGATGTTGTCGTTTTCAAGTACAGATCGCTAACACCAAAGTCACAAAGATTCTTACGAATGATCGGTTTGTACGAATCGTCCAGTTTGTAGACATTTGTGGAGGGAGCATTAGCTTTTTTTTACGTTAACCGTTTTCAAATGTCCTTCGTCTTCTGCCGCTGTCGGAGCTAAACAACCCCTGATCTTCCTCTTCTTGGTCGTGCGGCTGTAGTTGTCGAAGTTTAAAATCTGCGAACATTATTGCCATCTTGAATGGGATGTTCACGAAGAGAGTACCCGCCCATGTTTATATACAAATCTAAACATTCCGAAAAACCTTAAGCTCTTCCTACCAACAACTTGAGAGTGCCATAAGTGACACATAGGGTCACCTTACGACAAAATAATTGATGAAGTGGTCGTAAGTATGACGTAAGAAGAACACGACAACTGTACGATCTTTGTCTGACACGGAGACCTCAAGTTGCTCTTGCGATTAGAACATCAGTCATACTAACTTTGTAATACCGACACAGGAAACTACTGCTCCCCCCGTGAGTGTCTACAAACGCCAGATTTTGTACGAACTGGAAGATTTATACGAACCCATTCTTCGTAAGAATCTTTGTGGCCTTGGCGTTGACGCTCTTTCCTTGGAAATGATGTCATCCAGTCGCAGAAAACGAAAAAAAAACTGGTGTTTTAGTCCGTTTTTCCATTTCTGTCAGTAGTAACTTTATTTGTTGTTATTAGAAAGAAAAAATAAAAATCAAACTTTTTAAAAATTTGGTTTAAATGTTTGGTTCATTTAAAGAAAAAAAAACACCTTAAAATTCAATTTGAATTCTTCTGAACCAAAGTACTGTCCAAAAACTAAACAAAAAGGAACAAAATAAAAGAATGAAATTCAAAAACAGATGAAAAGACAAAACAACGGTATAAAAATAATAATAAAAGATAAAGACTAAAATAATTAAAACAGTAAAGACATAAAACAGCCGTAAAATTAAAACCATAAAGTATTAAATACAACGAAGCAGACGTTTCAAATGTGTGTGAACGCTGGAGAATCAGTGACGCTCTAGAAGGAGTTGTGTTTCTGGAACTCAAATCCACATACCGACGGGTGCTCGGAGCGCCGCTACGCCCTCAGGCTCCGCCCTCAGGCTCCGCCCTCAGCCTGCTCACGTGTCAGCTGAACTGAATGTAGACCTGGACCGGGTCTCCACCGTGGCTTGGGCTGTATCACTTGTTAATCTGAGTATTTGCTCGTATTCCTGATCTGGTCAAAGAAAAAAAACTAACTTCTTCTGTCGTCCTTTTTAGACGGACTAAAAAAAAAAACCTCCGTAATAATCTGACCTGAGACCAGCGTTTCTTCTGCGATGTATCGGTTTGCCATCCATTAATCATCATGTTGTGGCAACAATATTGGTGTAGTCGGGGAAAAGGCCCGACGTTACGCGAATAAAAGTGTAAAGAAGGACACAAGAAAAAAAAACACAAAAAACAAAAAGCTAAAAAACAGCTGTTTCTACGACTCTTCATCCGTCCGTGTTGGCTTTGTGCCAGATTCAAGGAAGGCGAGTTCTCAGCGGGTGAATACAGACCAACAGAGGTCGAAGGAAGACAGAGACTCCCGCGTTCTGGTTTAGAAAATCGGTGGTTTGACGACTTTTCCACCATTTTTTTCCTGAAAGCTAGCTTGGGTGAATTTTGGTAACAAACAAACAAACAAAAAAAAAAAAACGCTTCTAGTCTCTGATCTATTCCAGATGCATCATTGTGACGATGTTGTGACTCTAGGAAACTGTTTGAAACATGATTGCACTTAATCGATGTCTATTAAGAGTTGCTAGCATGAAGTGTGAGGCCATGCTTTGACTATGTATCATCAGCAGACAGATGTTTCTTCCTTCTTCTATGTGTGTTCTGCACTAACCAAGTAAGACGGGACCCGAGGTTCATCAGCCAACGGGACCAAACGGTCGCAGCTCGTTGAACGCCCGCCTCAAATATTCAACAAACCGAGCAACAGTCGCTTTTCCATTGACCACCGCGCAAATGCGACTTGAGGTGGTTTTTCGGGCGTACAAAAAATTGGCCGACCTCTATCGGATTGTAGCTCGATGTGGAAACTAGCGTTACACTGTTTATAAAGATGGATGGAGTGACTGCTCCCGAAAACTAGAGCGAAATATGTGAAAAAGTAGGCGGAGCTTACTAATAGCCTTGTCCAGTCGCACACGCGTTGCTCCTCCTGCTCAACAGTCGCTTTTCCATTGACTCACAAACTGAGCAAATAGAACTTGGGGTGGTTTTTCGGGTGTAGCCAAATTAGTATATCGCAGAAAACTACAACGGAAAGACCAACGAGAGTCACACGAACAAAAAAAACCTGATGTTGACGAAAATTACATTAACTGAAGAAGAAGAATTTTAACTCGTGTATTAAATCAATTCCCAGCTTGAGTATTTCAACTGTATTTTATGGTCAATGCACTTTAAAAAATTAGATAAAATCAGCCTTACATATCGGCCATCGGCTGAACAACCTTAGAAAATATCGTCGTCGGCCTAAGAAACATCTGTACTGGTCGACCTCTAGGGGATGTAGACGCTGTCGTTACACTGTATATAAAGATGGATGGAGTGTATATAAAGATGGATGGAGTGTATATAAAGATGGATGGAGTGACTGCTCCGAAAACTAACGCTAAAAAAGAAGACTCTTTATTGTCCGTGTCTTGCTGAAGTTGTTCCTCATGCTGAGGAGAGTGGGCTGCTGTGTCAGGAGCCTGGGGAGCAAATGGGGGGGTTAAGTGCCTTGCTCAAGGGCACATCAGCCAACAACTCTTTGCCAGTCCAGGCTAAGCAGTCGGCTGCCTAGCCACCTCAGTCATGGCTGAAAGCGAAAAAACTGACAAAAAAAAGTAGGCGGAGCTTTCTCTCTGGTCACACTTTGCTCCTCTTGTTCAATAGTAGATTTTCCATCGATTGCACAAATATATTTGGACATTTGCACATAAAAATTTGTCTAATGATAAAAACGATAACGAGATGGAGTGATATTTGAACAGTATTGAATATCGATGTGGGTGAGTTACCACCGGACAGGAAGTGCAGCAGCTCCAAATTAACCCCACGAATAATTTTGCACAAACTCATTTTTTGCTGAAAAGTTTTTGCACTTGAAAGAGGTGGTTTTTCCGACGTAGTGAAAATAGTAGATCTCGCAAAACTACGACGGAAAGACTTTAGTCTGCACCGACAGTCACGAACAAAACACAGATGTCGACGAATGTTAAAACAAGACCAGAAGAGTTGGAACGACGCCATTAAATGACTCGCCACTTTGAATATTTCAATTGTATTTTACAGTCAATGTGCAATAATAGTTTTGGTTTTTTTAATTGGTTTAAATATCAGCCTCAAAAATCAGCTGTAGATATCGGCCTTAGAAACCGCTATCAGTCGACCTTTACGGGTCGTAGCTCGGCTATGGAGGCTATCGTTACACTGTATATAAAGATGGATGGAGTGACAGCTACCAAAAACTGAAGAGTGGAAAAAGTAGGTGGAGCTTACCAATAGCCCCGCCCAGTTGCACAAAACTTTGCTCCTCCTTCTCACTGGTCGTTTTTCCGTTGACCGTCAAATTGCACAAATATAATTTGCACATTTTGTCTAATGGGAAAACGATAATTTCGCACAAACTTTAGTTTTTTGCTGAAAAGCGTATGCACTTCCAAGAGGCGGGTTATTGGGCGGAGCCAAATCAGGATATCGCGCAAAACTCCAATGGAAGAACCGTTTTGAGAAACTAGAGTCACATGAACCAAAACCAGATGTTTACGGATGTTACTACAAACAACGAAGAAGAGTTTGAAAACACACGCGTCTGGGCGGAACGTGAACACGAGGAAACCCGATCATTTTGAAGTTTGATACGCGATAGAGACGAACCAGCGTTCTAGATTCAAAACAACGTTCTCCAGGATCCAGAGCGCTGAGTCTCAACCCGTTTGGAGCAAACGCCCCTTTTCATCCTCGTGACCCGACTGCCACGCCCTCCGAACAATGAGGGAGGGGGCGCTGTAGCGCTCCGTAACATGTTATTGAACGGGGTGTGGGGGGGGGGGGGGGTCCGATCTGGTGGAACTTACATCCGTCTTATTTCCTGTACCAGTAGCGCCCCCTCGTAACCAGGGCGACAACATGACACGTGACCACAGAACGCCACAGGGGGCGCCACAGACCAGACCGTATGGCAGCGGAGTGGGGGTGGGGTGGGGGTGTTCACCTCTGAGCGCCCCTGTCTCAACTTTGTCCACGTCTCCCAGTTCAGAAACACTGACCTAGAGGGCGCTGTGACCAGGAGTTCTCGTGACATGTGGCGATACTAAATAAAAGCATCGTTGTATTTGTGCTTTAATGAAAAACCGACATCACACACCTGTGATTAGTGTTCAATATTTAGTAAAGATCGGTGATTTGTGTCCAATGGAAAAGCGACAAATGAGTTCAATAACGACGTTGCCAAAAATCAGAGCATTTAAAGGAACAGCAGACGCCATGCGCCCGGTGGGCGGCGCCACTCCCGTGATGAACGTGTCCCGTCTTGTTTCGGCGCGGCGCCCCTCCCCTTCACAGTGACTTTTTCTGCAGTTCCGCTCGGCCCCGCCCTCGTCGGCCGGTGGGAGGGTCCCGGCGTCGGAGGGGCGGGGCCGTTTCCTGTGGGACGAGCGGCCATGTTGTTTGGCTCAGCACATGTTGAATGTATCTGCGTGGGATCCGGACCAGCGTCCTCTTCTGTTCTCTCCTTTGGGTTGGTTTTTTTTGCCGTTGGGTTCGATGGCGTCGTCGTGGTTCGTAACGGGCACGGTTGTTTTAACGTCTGGTTTTCTGTGACAAATCATTCATGGCACAATCAGAGAATGGCATCGTAGCTCAAAGCTGTTTGTGTTTGTGGCTCTGTGACATTTTCAACATGATAAAGACATTTGATATGAACCTGTGTCCGTGTGTTTCTGTTCACCTGGACCCCCACATGGACCCCCACATGGACCCCCACATGGACCCCCACATGTACCCCCACATGGATCCCCACATGGACCCCCACATGGACCCCCACATGGACCCCCAC
>JAPTGZ010345957.1:0-10935 GCA_029814645.1 Fowleria isostigma
TACATATGCATATATATATACATATAAAAATAAATGTATAGTGTCATCAGTAGCCTTGCTTGGTGCGTCCTCACCTTGTACACATCCTCCACACAGCGGGTCACTTCCCACTCCTCCACTACATCTTGGGAAGGATCCACATCTGGAAAACACACACTGGTCAGAGGTCAATGTATCTCTGTCTTTGTGTCTGAGTTTCAGTTCTGGTGCCTCATGTTTGCAAAAATCCACCGTTTTAACTCAACACTGGTATTATTTTATCACCAGCATCTCATTGACACATGTTTATTACAACTCACAGATCACAGTGGATCTACAAATACAAAAAATATTTAATAACAGGCAAAATATTGGTACAGTTACACTTAACTTCTCTTAAGACATTAGAGTTTGTTCATATTTATTCACATTTTTAAGGATCGTTTGTAAACATTTTCATGTAATCTTACTTTTTTTTTTTACAATAAAACAAAGACAAATTTGTTTTTATATGTCATAAATATAGTATTTTACTGGTCTGATTCACTAGAGATTAAGTAGGTCTGAACATGGAACCTGAACTAAAATGATTATTAATATCTTTAGTGCAATTTTTGTATTTCACATGTTCATTCCATGGGCTGGATTGGACCATTTGGTGGACCGGTTTTGGCCCACGGGCCACAGGTTGGACACCCATGATTGAAAGTTATGTCCAAAAAATTATGGAAATAAATGTGTATGCAGCAGTTCATCAAAACAATGCCACAGTGAATGAGTTCTGTAATCAAAGACATATTGGACATGTTGCCCAGACCATATAGATACGAGCTGTGATTTAACATAGCATATAAATCCAGTCAAAAATGAAACCCATCAGTTTCCCTGAAGCTGCTGATAAGAGCTGTGTTACTGACCAGAGGCAGAACTGCAGCGCTGCAGCGGTGTAAGCAGAGGACTGAGCAGATACTGACAAGCAAAACTGGGCTTTTCCTGCACCATCAAGAGCACCGCCCTGGTGGCCACACGTTGAAACTGCTGGGCAGTCAGTTTGTCTTTAAAGTGGAAGAGGTCAAGGATCTGCACAAACACATGATGGGGTTAATACTAACAAACAGCAAATCATTCGGTCATTCATTTAAACCTTTGGTCAAGCCCTGAAAATGATTGAGATGTATGTAATTCACAATGACGTCAAGATACAGAGATATTATGAGACAACACACGGAAAGATTGTTCTAATAAAACAATTTGTTTGAAAAAAAATATGTGCAAAAAAATATGAAAAATAATAAAATAAAATAAAAAAATAGGATAATATTGTTGTGTTGTTAAAATTATGTGATTATAATGAGGAATTAAACAGTCAGTTAATAAAGAAGTCATTCTATATACATAAAATCACATCTCAGCTTATATACACTATAGTGCAATTTGTCTAAAGAAAAACACACTACTTGTCTGTCATCAGAGTGTGTGTGTGTGTGTGTGTGTGTGTGTGTAACTGACCTGAGGACACACTTGTCTGTAGTAGCTATCCTCTGAGGTAGACTGTTGAGGACAGGCCACCAGGATTCTGGCCACACCATCACATTTCCGCCAGTCTGAGTCGCCCCCTGCAGGACAAACACAGAACTTCAGACAGGACTCAGCGAGCAGGGATGTCAAACTCATGTTAGTTCAGGTTCAACATTCAGCCCAATATGATCTAAAGTGGACAGGACCAGTAAAATAAAAAACATAATAACCTATAAATAATTGCATTGTACTGACAAAAACAGTGCTTTTAGACATTCCATGTTTTCTGTCTGTTTTAGTCACATGATACACACAGGAGTTAGTACTTGTTTGCGTAACCATTGTTTTTGATTACTTTTGATGGTCTAATCATTTTTTCCATGACTATATATATAGAGGTTTCCCACTGTTGTGTTTTCTGACCTGTTCCTCCTTCCAGGATGGCTCTGACAACAACCTGGACACCATGAGGCTGCATGAGGCGCTCGGACAGCAGCTGACCACACAGACGCCTCAGCCAGGCCGGAGCTGATCCCAGACCTGCCCTACTGGAGCCCCCGGAGCCTCCTGCTGAACCAGACTGGAACAAGACAGAAAATACAGTGGTTCACAAACACTAAATGGACACGTTGAATCCAGGTGTTTCTTTTTTAACAGGGGTCTGGAATACAAAACAATAATGACTAATATCAGAATATACTTTTATATTGGTATATATATCATGGCATTGGTTAGTTTGATTTAAGGTGTTATCTTTGCTTCCAAAATGCTTAAGATAATGTTTTTACATAATTTCTATCAAACACTAATTTTAATTGTTTAATTTTTTATCCATGGCGATGATTTTAAATGTTCTACCTCCAAATTTCTAAAATATTTTTATGCTCTGACTGTAAATAATATTTTCTTCCACAACTAACCATCTACTTTCCTCACATCTCACTGAGGAAGAAAAATTTAACATTAAACTTTAGGACATATTGATGTTTTTATCTCAAATCATCATGAACAGGACATCTTACAGCTGTAGACATGATGTGTCCACGTATTTTTGTCCATATCGTTTATAAACATAATTTTTCCCTAAAGTTTAATGGGAGATTTTTGGTCCCAAAACTTTTGTATATCCAATCCAATCACTTTATTTATAAAGCGCATTTAAACAACAAAAACATTCCCAAAGTACTGCACATAGAATTGTAAAAAAAAAAATAAATTGAAAAAAGAGAAGAAAATACACTAAAAACAATGAATAACACAAAAGTACAACAATGCTGTAAATAAATCAAATAGTTAAAAATAATAAGATTGATGCGTAAATAAAAGACACAAAGGACCACACAACTCACACTGAGTTAAAAGCCATATGGTCTACATAGTGTAGCTGTAAACCAGAGTGGTCCTCATTAACCTGGTCGTTCATAATCCTGCACACAGACCTGCTTGGGTCCACCTTGGAGGATCAGCAGCTCCTTGATAACTATTGGTTGATAGACTTTTCCCAGAAGACTCCTGAGGGCCTCCCTGCATGTTCGACGCTCCTCCACATTCAGCTCCTACACAGAAAAACTTAAGATTGCTCAAAGGTATTTTTACATAATCAATCATCATCCACTCACACTTGTATGAATTTAGTGTTTCTGAAATGGGCTCAGTTTGACCTAATAGAGAATGAAAGAGGTTTGTCAGGACAGATAGACTGAACACTCAGATCAGATAAACTGTATTTTAACTAATTATTTACATGTATTGATAGGATTAATGGATCAACAGGTATTAAACTGTTACACCAGTAGATGGGTTTGTTCCATGGTGGATATTAGGGGCTTTAAGGGTTAAACTTGTATTAAAGTTTAATATGATTTCATAATCACTATAAAAATTATGGACATTGATTGATATGGACATTTTTTCCTGAATATATTTTTGGACGTATCATCCACCTGTATGGTCAGTTTTGTTACCGTTTCCTCGGTGCCTCCTCTGTCTGCTCTATGTGGTTGGAATCCAAGCTGACTCAGAGCTGCTATCACGTCTCCCAGATGCCGAGTGAACACCAGCGTGGCCAGTGACGACAGCTCTGCCATCTGCAGTAGGGCGTTTGTGGTGGTCAGAAGACGCCGTCCAGCTCCCTGCAATCTGCCACAGTGGACTGCCTTTTCCACCATGGCCCCAAAGGCTGACCTCCGACCCAGTGGCACCCCAACCCCCGGAGCCAGGTAGGGACACAGCCCCAGGGAGACCACAAACTGTAGGGCAGCTCCGAACGCTTTCTGCTGAGAAACACTGAGGACGTCTGGAGGTAGAGGCGGAGCTGCCTCAGGTGTATGTACTTTGGTGGATGGAGCAGGGCTCTGCTTGAACAGCTCCAACTCAGAGGAAATGTGTCTTGTTAAGGTGAGCAACAGGAGGAGACATTCCTGAACAAATGTCCATGTGGGGTCTTCTGTGTTGGTGGAGAACCAGTGTGCCTCGGACATCACCTCCTCTCGGAGCCTCCTCACTTCCTCGAGGCCCTTCTCACTGTGGAGCTGCTGCAGGAGAAGGGCTCTGTTGGCCTGCAGGGCTGCCAACAGCGCCTCCTGCTGGGATAACTGAGCATCACGGACAGACTCTGGGGAGATTCAGATTGAGGACAGTAGTGTTTTAATGACAGTATTGTGCTAAACATTTGTACCTTATTATTTCCATTTTCTACAGCTTCAGATTTCTACTCCACTGAATCATTAAGGCAAATATTGTACTCTACTCCACTTCATGATGTGACTTCATTATCTCCTTTTCAGACTCAGTTCTGCTTCATCATCCTGTCCAGTGAAAATCTCAAAATCTAAAGTAATGATGAAGACTTTCCTCTGTGGGTGAAGTGTCAAAGTTTCCACTAAAACTAAGCACTGATCACTGGCAAATGCATCACCTACAAACAGTCCTTTTGACAAACTTATGGAAACTTTTACAGATATGTGGTTCTCACAGGACACTACAAACATATGACATCTATAACATCTTATAGAATATGATGCATTGACATGAGTCAAACTACCAAGTACTGGTGCACTAATCTAATACAGGTATTTGTTTAACAGGGACTTTAAGAAAAAAATAAAAATAAAAGAGGTACAAGGGCACAATTACGAAAAATCTGTCATTTTTAGTTTTTATGTATGTTTTTGCAAAGTTAGAAAGTAATGCTGGAAGTCAAACCAGGGACAATAACTAATCAACCTTCAAAACAAAAGACCTAATTCATTAAGCTGATGTTATTTACATTTACAGGATTTCTCAACAATTTTTGTAGTGGATTACTGTGTTGTTATTATTAATGTTTCATAAAGGATTTATACACTTCTTCTAATTAGGGCTCGGGGCAGTAAACTGCTGAGCACTATAGCGCTCCTGTGCATTTATTATTCCTCTTCCTGACACTTTTTTCATTGATTAATAAGTGCTCAGGCAGCGCACACAGACCCAGACATATATTGAAAAAAATGTACAGATTGATCAGGAATTGTGTGCTATGACTTTTTTTAAAAAATTGCAATGCACGGATTTAGTAAAAATTGCAAAAACCTGCTGAATTTCTCCATCTGCACAGAATGGAGCTGCATTCAAATGGCTACCATTCCAAAACACTTGCTCCTAAAATTATAGTGCCAATATGAAAAATATTCGGCTTTGCACAAAGATTATATATACGCCACACATCATAATGATATCTTGTATGGTTTTCGCATACGAACGCAATAAAAAATGCCCAAACACTCCATTCACTTACAATGGAGACAACAGAAAAATTTATGTTTTTTACCCTTTTTTCTGACCACCAGCGTTTTTGCCATACTTTGACCTAGAGACCTCATTTTAATTTTAAAACGAAGGCATTTATGTCTTCAGGAGTGTGTCTGGTATGATGGTGTGATTTACAGTTTTCAATAGGCAACCCTTTAGATAGAGAATTCTCAATTTTTCATGTTTTAGAGAGAAGATTTGAGACATTCCATTTCAGTTGACAGTGGAGAAGATGGTCAGAACTGGGTGAAAATTTGTTGATCACAGCCAAATGATATAACGTAGGTGAATGACCTTTGCTCAGTATGTTGTCACGGCTCCTACGCTTCTTATAAAGTTAAATTAAAGGATGTAGTTCGTTCTGATTTTGAATGGCACTGAGGAGTTTAGACCCTTTTAGGGACAATTTCTCCATTAGCAGCCATTGTATGAAGGAGGTTTTCAACAAAGTAACCAAACCTTTATGTAAACTGCCAGTACTCCTTCATTTCTAAGAGGATGGTTATGAAATGCACATCAAAGTGTTCCCCAGGTTTTCAGGTCACTCATAATGTGGTCGGATTTTAGATACCATGTACAGTTTTCTCATACAGTCTACCTTTCTGAGACCTGGTTTTCAGGCACTTTCAGTTCACTGTGTCTTATTTTAAGGGCAGCACCCTGGTTGCTGGGTTACCTGTTCTGTGTAAACGCATCATGGGATGAGACTCAGACTGAAACCTAGACTCAGATCCAGAACCAGATCCAGATTCAGACCCAGCACCAGAACCACATCTACATTCAGTTCCAGACCCAGAATCAGAATCAGACTAAAGATACAGATTCAGACCCAATTTCAGAACCAGACCCAGTTTCAGACCCAGACTCTGACTTACAACCAGAACCAGAACCAGAACCCCCTTCCCCGAACCCTCTCACAATTTCCGAATTTGGAAATTGTTTAGTACTTCTCAATATTGTTTTAAAATATGTTTTGTTTTAGATTTTGGGGTTAATTTTATAGACCGCATATGATAATCTTTACATACATTGTCTACAAAACATGTTATATTTTATATCTTTACATGTAGTTATTTATTTGTGTCTTTTTGCATAAATACAGAAATTTAATTTAATGCTCGACCTTCAGATGTGTTTGGAAGTGTTTTTCATGTTCGATCATAATGAAAAAACTTGACAACATAGATAACTGGTTTCTTCAACTTTCCAATCATAAACAAATTACTTTAAACCGTATAAAAATAAATGTATATTGTCAATGATCGATATTGAGTGATTCAAAAGATTTGACATGTAATTATTACCCATAGTGCATGTATAAATATATTACACATATAATTAGCTGCAAACTACATAAATAAACGGAATGTTAGACACATCCATTGCGAATTTAAATCAGCCTTTTTAGCCTTCTGCGTTCGTTTTCTCATTTTCACATTACCCTCTTACCTCCGAGAGGTTTCGTGAGGATATTTATCGCTGAAAATATGGCTGTAGTCATCTCTCCATGTCACAGAAACCTGCCTTTGGACTCATGAAGAGGTAGAGGTACAAAAACTCGTGTCTGACAGTCACCAACTCAGATTAGCCGCAATGCTAAAAACATCTCAAAATGGCGCTGAAATTAGACGTCATCAAGCAGCGTGCCGTAATTGGTTGACGCTGCATTGACAGTATGGGGTATAAAAAGTTAAAAGATTCTTTATTATATCACTAATAAGATGAAGGAAATTCATGTTTTGCGTAAAATGTGCAGAGAATTACACCTTGTTTGAAAGCTGATAAATATTGGTATTACCGTGTATCAGACGCGTTCCACTCTGCCTGCAGTACCGTCTATGAACACAGGGAGGCGCTGAATCAGATTTTGTTACAGTGTTTTCTTCCAGTAGCACTTCCGGGTTTTAATGTTTACAGCTGGAACCACAGAGCTGATGAAAACCATCCTTTCTGATAAATGCAACATGGACTATAAATTCTAGGATTTGCATTCATTCACGGTAGGATGTTTTTAAAAACTGAATTAGTCAAAACACTGACGCAAACCGGGTTTAGACGCTGTGGTCAGTAAACGGAGTGCACTAACCAGCTAACAGCTAACGCTAGCTCCATGAAATACACACTAAAGATTGATTTCATACGTTTCATTGTTGTTTTTATTGGAGGAAAATGTATGTTTGTGAACGCTGAAACTTAAGCTGACAATGATAATTAATTGTGGCAATTCTGAAACAGCGATGTGCTTTTTATTTTAAATGTAAAAACACTTAAAGGTAAATGTATAATGAAAAGTTTAACCACAAATAGTTGATAACTTACAGTTAAAAATCTCATTTTATTTAAGTTGAAACAGGAAAATACCAGTAAGAATAGTCTCCAAAATAAAGGAAGTATTGCCCCTAGCTTTGTATAATATGCTTGACCTTTATGTAACCAAAGGTGAACTGTTGACATGAAAAACTGGCACATATTAAAAGTCATGGGTTTTCCTGAGCATTTTATCTCTTACCTTTACTGAAGATTTATCATGTTAACTTATCACAAAATGTTTGTTACATTGCACACCAACCGTACCTTTCAGCTGTAGATATACAGTCATGTGTTTGTATTAATGTGTAATATAGTATTGCCTGTCTGATTGATTCACTAGGTGTCAGTATTCATCTTTTGCTCGAAGTTCCCTGTAATCATAGAGTTTGAAGAAAAAGCACAGAGGCATTGTTAAAAATGCTTATATATTGTTGAAAAATTGGGCATATAAGATAAAGGCTTCATATGTCAATATACATTGACAACATTTTGTTACTGTCACTTACATGGATTTATAATTTGGAATTTTAAGTGATGAAGGTAGGGTGACCTCTGACCTCACCAATTCAGATTTTTTGTTTATTTGCTTGTTTGTTTCATTTTAATTTGGCTCATCATTTTTGTGATTATAAATCCCAATCATTCATTTTCTGCAGGATTTAGTTATTTCTGAATGTTTACAGTATTTTAATGAATAAAATTAGAGTTAATGGAATAAACAATAATGATTCTACTAGTTTTCACTTTTATGCGCAGGGTCTCTAGTGTTTCTTATCATGTTCAGCACAAATTTAGGTCCAGTTAAGTGGAAAATAAGCAGCTGGTGGGGAGCAGATATTCATATAAACTAGGAGTTGGGTAAATGCAATGATCACCCTACCTTCATGCAATAATCACAAGCCATGCACCTTGATTTCATGTTTTGTTTTTTTTTGTAGAGTTGCTTCTCTTATCATTTGAGTATTTCTTGTAGGTTTTTTGTATTTTGTCAATACTTTTCAGTATAATTTGTGTAATATTTTATAGCCTCTTTGCACTTTAAATGTTTTTGCTGCTAAAGAAGAAACAGAGCTGCTAAACAGATTGTCATTGTTCTTGTAACAATGACAATAAAGATGTATTCTATTGTAATATAATTAATCCATGCGCTGCAGTAGTATCGGTGGGTGTTCATACCGTCTGTGTGTAGTTTAGTGTTTGGTTTATATAGAACAAATACAACTAAAAGCTTACACATCCTCTCCAAATGTCTACAGCAGCAGAGGCAGCGCAGCTCACCATCAGTTTCAGCTGCAGCCACTCAAAGAGAAGCGATGAAGAAAAAGAGCAGACGGCCACGGTCATCGGATCAAACCAGCAGAACGCCAAACACCGCCGCCTCGAGTGTGAACGAGGAGAAGAGGTCATCTGGAAGCAGAGGCAAACCTCGCAAGAACATACCAGTGGTCACAGATGCATTCTACCATGAAAACACACAGATGGAAAAACCAGCTGAATACGGCAAGATGGCGGAGGACACACACAAACATGGAGAGAGCAAGTTCAAATCCTCAGGTTAGAGTTCAGCAACAAACAACACTCGAACAACTGTCAGCCGACACGTAGCTCTGGATATTAGTAACCACTTCTCAGATTTCTTAACACCTTTTCTGAATAATCTAATTAACAGTACTTTATTAACTTATTTCAATGTAGAACAGTTTTAGTTGATTCTTTTTTATTGTTATAACCTTTATTTAATCAGGAAAAAAGCTCATTGAGATTAAAAATTTCCTTTTCCAAGAGTGTTCTGGCCAAGTCAGCAGCAGGTTACACAAAAATAGAAATCACAGTCATACATCCACACTAAAAATATACATAAAAATAAACCTAAAACAGAATAAAAGTCAGTACTAAAACTAGACACTAAACACTATATAAGAACATACATATGAAACATCACCATTATTTTAAAAGGTACTAAAAGTATATATCAACAATGTTCCTTAAAACCATCTCAAAGTAGAACCCAATTCAGTCATTAAAATTCTGTTTTGGTTTGAGTAAAGAGTAGAAAGTAGATGTTTTTTAGGATAGTGTATTTTATTTTATTTTTTTAATGCTTATCTGAAGACTAATATCCTAACTGCCATAAAAACAAGATGAAAACAATAAACTGAAAAGGCAGGAAACATAAAAATGACATTAAAAAATTAAATGAGATTAAAAAAATGACTCCAAACACAAAATGTCCTAAAAATAATACAAAAAATTTGATAAAAAGAAAATGATGTAAAATATAAAATGAGACAAATTTGCTCTGTAAAAGATTAATTAAAACAAAAACATTGTTGAAGAGTAAATGAGATGAAAATGACATGTGTAGATCAGGACTCAGATTTAACAAATGGGTCTTCAGCAGGTAAAACATGCTGATGTAAATAATGACAGTCATTCCTTTCTTCCTGCTGTATTTTGGGTCCGTTTCAGGTGCTGAATATTTATGGATGTATTTTTTTCCTCCTGTAGGTCGTCTGTCCACAGCTACCTGCCGACTCTGCCACGGTAAATTCTCTCCACGCAGCCTGCGACACGCTTTCAACAAGTGGCCTCAAGACTCCATACACATCGTAGAAGACGAGTCTGATGCCGCGGTGCAGACGCCCGTTTTATTCCACACGGACTTTCAGCGTCTGGTCGGGGTCCAGCTGGACAGAGACCCCAGTTTATCAGAGTTTATATGTAAGAAGTGCCACGCCAAATTCTACAAGTGCCACAGCATCCTGGTAAGGTTCCTGCAGAGAGTCAACCTCCCACCGGTTGGGAAGGACAACTCCAAAATCCGGTAAATACATGTTATTTTCTGAACCACCAGACTGTTGTTTGTCTGTCGGCTTCATTTGTATTGTGTTATTAGTTCACCAGTACTGTGAAGGCACTGTGTCCGGCATCATCCTCTCTGACAAAACTACTGGTCAGATTCATTTCATATTTTATCTGGATCTTCCTTGGAATAATGTCAACAAAGTTTGATCAGTTTTGAGAAATTTAGATTTTTAAATTTCTGATTAATTTTTGAAATACTAAAATTTGCCTTTACTTTTAATGGTCCATATTTTGATGGTTTATAACATGTAAATGTTATAAACCATCAATATAGTTTCTATTAATCACTGATAGAAGTCATATATGGGCTTTAATTGAACTGGTTGGGTTCTCTTCCAGTGAAAGCCCCGCCCACTTCTATGTTAGATTGATCTCCTGCATCCAGACCACAGGACTGGAACATAGAACAGAACCTGACAACCTCACACATTCAACTGGTATTGATTCAGATAGAACATGACGCTGACATACAGG
>JAPTGZ010345981.1:0-10934 GCA_029814645.1 Fowleria isostigma
TCCAAGAAATGCTGTCCTATTTATGTATTATTACATTATCGGCTGCAGTTATTACATTCAAAGGATTTTTTTTTTTAATACTGTGCCAATAATGTAATAACTCATTACATTATTGGCAAAATGTTCTTATCTTATTGGCTCAAAAACTTTACTACATTATTGGTAAGTTATTACATTGTTGGCTTTATTACATTTAAAATGGCCAAAATTATAACATTATTGGCAGGTATTACATTATTGGCCATTATTACATTATCAGTTACTACAAGTATGTTTTCACACAAGTAGCTATACTTCAGCTTAAGTACAGAATGTGAGTACTTTTGCCACCTCATCTTGCCAAACTGCCCGACGATGTCCGACCGCCAAAAATCAGGTTGGTGTGTCTTCGCCTTTATACATGGTAAAGACACTCACTGGCGATTACTGACAGGAGTTTTAAACACCTTATGATTTGCGTGGATGGGAAGTCTTGCCGGTTATTTCCTGACTGTGAGGACTCCCACTCTCCCTGTGAGAATATTCTGGGCCTTCCAGCTCGTGTTCAGTGCTGAGTGATGCAGCAGTGTGTTGGTGTCACAGCAGACTGGAGTGATGCGATATGTGATATCTCATAGCCTCTATACTGGAGTATGCTGCCAAGACTGTGAGTGGGCTAAACCTGAAAATAGAAAGGCCTTTATAGGGAGAGGTCAAATTGCTGATAATAGCCGCACTCTACAGTATATAAAGCCTTTTATGATGACAATCTCTACTCAGATTATCTCTTATGTATCTCTGGATCTTGTTAAGGTGAGTTCTTAGATCTGTGAAGTAGGTTCTTCAAACACGGTCAGTGATATTTACGGGAAGTTTACTTCTCATAATAAATTCGGCTTTGAATTATTTATTACAGCTACAGTGTTTAATAGATTTTTGGTATCTTTGGGCAAAAATTCTGCAATTACATTTCAGTTTATTGTAATTGAACTGGTCTGACAGGAAAGTAGAACTTGGCCCTTTTCGCCCTTTTAGTCAAAAATACCCAATGACGGGAGACTTGGCTGATCATAGGGATTTTCAGATAACTAGAGGACTTACTGTACATATGTGATCGAGAGCAGCAACTACTGATCATTGTAAAGATTCCATGACTCCATACTTTAATCCATGGCTTGATGCAGAAGCTGAGAGAACAGGCCTTGTGTCATGAACCAGCATCAGGGAATCTATATTTATACCGAGTGTTCTGATTTGGATCAAAAGGAGAGAGCGGAAAATGGAAGTTATGTATTTTTTCCATGACTGCACATCCGGCAGCTTTAAGCAAACTACAAACTGTTTTGCATTCAATTGTTTTAACATCTGGAAAACACAGAAGAAACACTGGTATGTCTCGTAAATGTACCTTGTAGAATGGGCAATTGAGTGTGTGAGCTGAAGAAACCAGACGCCTAATTATGGGTTAAAGCCGTTATTTATGGTCAGTACATGACAAATATTTCAGAAATCTAGATCAAGAACATTTAAATCATAATGATGAAATGAAAATGAATAAATAAATTTGATTTTGAAATGCTTTGTAAGCATGAAGGACAATATAAAAAGCATTAAGCCCAAAGACAAATATAAACTTTTGTTGCAATTAAAGGTAGACTGCTATATCTGCTGGCTGATATATTGATTTTTTTTTTTCAATAGCGTTATAGATATTTGATCAGGCACCTATGTGAGAAGCACTTAAAGTTCAATAATGTTAAAAGAGTACTATGTGTATGTGTATTAATAATCTCATTTTTATTGCTGCATGCAAATCCTAATTATCATAGTATTTCAATTGTATTTTTACAGTCAATGTGCTTTAAAAAAAAAAATCACCCTAAAATATATACCTCAAAAATCGGCTGTAAATAGCCATCAGCTGACCAAATTTGTAAAAATTGACATCAGCCTTAGAAAAACCCATATCAGTTGACTCTAACTACAATGACATTTAATATAAAATCATGATTCACATTATTGTTAACCCTGTGCCATGGTAGCAACAAAAAAGGAAAATAAATCAAAAGAAAATGAAATTAATCCAGCTGTGTTTTGATATGACTCAATCATAAAAATGCAAAAATACACCTCTGGCAATTGGCAATGCCTGACCCTATTGAGTTAATTCTTGAAATAGATGTCAGATTCTAATCACTTCAAGATATTTCCTCAGTCATCTATTACGTCTCTAAATTGGTCATAGATGGGAATGTGAGAGTGATTAGTTGTTGGCTCTGTGTCGGCCCTGTAATAAACTCTAGTACCCTGCCATCACCCATAAGTAGCTGGGATAGGCTCCAGTGACCTCACTGAGGATAAAGCAGGTTCAGATGATAAATGAATGAATGAATGAATGAATGAATGAATGAATGAATGAATGAATGAATCCTATCTAGTTTCATAAAGCTGAATGCTTCTGTACCTGCTAACCTCTAAACAACTTCTCCTCAGATTTGATGATCTATGTTATGGGGACCTGCATGTTGTCCCCTTCATAGACCCAAGACCCTTCATTACGCATAAGCTTACACAATGTCCTGTATCCAATCCAGTTTTGTGTGAAAAGCACTTTAAAATAACACATGTACACATTTGCAATAAATAAATGGTAAATGGTTAGAACTTATATAGCACTTTTCCACACTTTCATTGTACCCAAAGCACTTTACAAAGTGTTAGAAAAATCCAGAGTTGCTGGATTCTGGAATCAGGAGATTTACTTGCAGCAAAGAGTC
This sequence comes from Fowleria isostigma, assembly GCA_029814645.1. Classification (NCBI taxonomy): domain Eukaryota; kingdom Metazoa; phylum Chordata; class Actinopteri; order Kurtiformes; family Apogonidae; genus Fowleria; species Fowleria isostigma. The sequence continues at coordinate 2,757 of JAPTGZ010345981.1, forward strand.
AAGTACATACATCCAGGTGTTGCAGCAGTTGACTGTTTAACATCAGGAAGGCTTTTATAGTGAGTGACGTTCATCAAAATCCATTGGTTCCAATGCTCAAACACTGATGATGTAATGTCCTAATTCACTGGTCCAAGTGTCCGGACATGGATGACACATGTGTTGTGCGATAGGGTTCACCACTGGTTCAGGTACCTAGACCATATCAGGTAAGTGTTTGGTGACACTCCTTCTCCTGATGCATGTCCATGTACTGGTACTGTACTTGTACATGTACTGTTGATATCTCCAGAGGTGATGTCAGCAGTGGCGTAGGTACTGGTCTTATCAAAGAACAGTAGATAATCTTTAGGAGATGGACTTTGTGAACTGATCCTCTGGACATAGACTAAAATTACAAACATAAAGCCTCATATTTACACACACACACACACTCCTACGTCAATGGGCAACTGCTGCCAGGCCCTACTGGGAGCAATTTACAACATGTCAGGGCCAGGATTCGAACTGCAGACCCTTTAGTCATTGGACAACCCACTCTACCAACTAAGCCATGGCCACCATTAAATATACCTATTACCTAAGAAACAAAACAATAAAACAAATACAAATAAAAGCATATAATGTAACATAAAAACAATCAAATTAATCCAATTTAAGTGACAATAATGTATTATTGTACTTCCTAACTTTAATAAATTGTCATTATAGTCATAATCACATAAGTACTGTAATTATGAAAGCGTAGTTCTATACTCCTGAGAAGTTTATATGTATTATGATTTATTAAAACTCTTTAAACCTACATGGATCATGTGTAACTGAACTGTACTTTATATTTTGCTTTTTTTTACTTTTCACATCACCTGGGCAACTGTATTTATAACAGAAAATAAGAACAGAAGGTGACAAATCAAGCCTGAATTCATAATGAGCCACATTAATATCTGAGTGGTTGTAAATGTAGATAAATCCACCCCGACGCTCAGCATAAATTACTTTTCTAATCTAAACACATTCATCTCAATCAATACTGCCTCGAGTGGGGAGGGATAGTGAAAAAAAAAACAACCTGATACATAAGTTTATTATGAAATATTGCTTTGAGATGTTAACTACTACCTTCAGTACAGAAAGGAAACTTAGTATCTTTAAGTAAAAATATGACATTACATTACATTATAGCAGCTCAGGATTATATTGAATATATGGTATGTGACTTTATATCACTTTTGAAGGAGATGAATATTTCATAGGGCCAATCTAAAGTCTACAGTCCATGTGAGAGTTTTGTGCTTGCATAGGTTTCCGTAGGCTGAGGGAGTCATAAAAGCCATATCCTCTGAAAAGAGTGTAGCAATTCAATTAGCACAAAACAGCTCTGGTTGTTAGGCAACACCAAGGACACATCATTCTTTTGCACTGTGGCATTCAGCTGTTGAATGTAATGTCATTAAAGTGAAAATCACAGCCAAGGATGATTATAAACCTTTTGAAATGTCTGGATGAATTGTCGTCCTCAACCGCATCTTGTTTTGTTTGAGTCTATGAATTGACTCTGAAAAATGTGACTTTGGATTTAATATCACCGCCTCTACAGTACGAACAAAATTGAAAAGTGTGTGACATGAGCGGGCGGAAAATATCACAAACGTAAAAAAGAGGCAAAGTTTGTGCGTACTGAAAGAAAAAAAAATAGCTTCACACTACAGGCGGTTTTTTAATTAAAGTTGAAATTAAAAACTAGAGGTGGCATTAGATGAAAAGTTCCAGCATAACATCTTTTTTTTTTTTTTTTTTGCGTTGACAACTTTATTTCCAAGCTGGAGCAAGAACTAATTTGTTAGTCTACGTATGACACACGGTCATGCTGTGTTTTGTCTTCAAATATAGACCTTCTTTTCCAAGCACTGTAGCATACTAATGGCATTTTAAAGGGCAGGCAGCTACACCCATCCATTTATTCACTAAACCCACTAATCCAGGATCACAGGGAGCTATAGACCCAGCATGCACTGCATGATTTGATGCAGGCTACACCCTCTACTGGCTGCCTCTGCCATATTAACAACCTCCTTGTCATCTGCACTATGGTCCAAACATATCTCCAGTTGGGGTTAGTTGTGGTAACTGTGTGACATTGTTAACATATGTTTACATGGAAGATCAGAATGGATTTTAGATTTTTAAGATGTGCTATAGACTTGCAGCACAGGGAGTTTATAATAAGGCTAGGAGGAGATTTTATGGGTGGCATCCAGACGTTAGCAGGGTCATGTTGACAGGAAGCATTGGCTTTGAACGTCATCCCTATTTTTACAGCTTCTCCAGTGCAATCACAAATATCATGGGGCATCATAGTCTGTTACTGGCAGGATATATAAAGATATAACACTGGTTTAATAATAAAATCCATAAAATCATCATCTATATCTTGTCAACACTTTCTGTCAAACTGACTTTACCGGAGGATATGGGTTTTTGGGATAGTGAGTTTCTGTGAAAAGGAAGATATGTGACAATTTAGGGTTGGAGTTGACATGTAGGGTAGTCAGTCTACTGTCTACCTTACACTGTGTCTTACTAAAAAGTCATGAAGTGAATAACAGTATTCTAACAGCTGCAGGTAGCAATGATAGCATTTCACCATACAGTATGCAGTTGGCAACAACACACGTATATAATGTTCACACTTCGTTCTGATAAGTTCAGAGCAGCTTGTACCGATGCCAAACAGAACAGATGCAATCCTATAACCACAGAGTTATATCCACTCCTCATCAGAAAAACAAGACTTTAAAGCCTTGTAAAGGGGTTGAAAATATCTAGTATTTCTATATGCATTCTCAAATATCATATCAAAAACAGAGAAAACTAAAGAAAAAACATTTTTTAGTAAAATGTATCATTAAAGGAGAACTTGGTAACATTTTTAACTTAATGAAGCAGTTTCAAATTAATTGTGATGGTAAAATGGCTTGTTTTGGGGTTAATGGAAGTCCTCTGCCATCCCATTAACATCTCTATGGTCAAAACTGTCATTTGCAGCTTCTTGGAGCCATTCCAGTACACCTAAGATCTCTTCTCTGTCGTCCAAGATCGCATCTACAGTCAAAAACGACACAGTTTACGACACTACCACACAACCACCAGGACAGAGCCAATTTACATTTTACAGACTATTTTTGATTCTCACAGTAATACGGGACAAAGTGCATCCCATTTCAGTGCAATATGGGACACATATTTTTAATTCTAAATACAGGACAATTCCGTTTTTCAAGGGACGGTTGGCAACCCTAGGTGGGGGCTGTTGTTTGTCAGCTGGTTAGCTCTTAAAGTGTATGGCTTAGATGGGTAGATAGATGCCTTTATTCATCTCCAAATGGTTAAATTAAAATGCCCCAGACTCATAACACAGTATAAAAAACACAACGTTATTCTGGACTCTGATAGAGACCCTTAGAACAATAACAACAGCAGCCCAGTAGCAATTTCAAATAAAGAAACGATGATGGCACATGGGCGATCTAGGATTCCGTTAGCCACACAGCTAACGATGAGCCGAGGTTGTCTGCAGCTGTTAGCATAGCCCTGCTTGAGCAGCTCTGGTTCTGTGACCTCCTCCGTGAAGTGAAAACAAATGTCTGAAACTTTAATGTCCAGCTAAAGCTTCCCATTCCGCTTCACTCCAGTAGTATATTCAATCACTATTTTCAACCTTCTTGTCATCGACTTCATTGAAAACAAATGCACATGGTTGTAGGGGAGGGTTTACTGGTTTTTTGACAGCGAATGTCCTGTGGGGGAGGTCCGCTCAGAGAAATGCTACGAAACCAACAAAGAAGAACTGAAAACTGCAAAGAACAAAACGATAGAATGTTGCCAAGTTCCACTTAAACTGAACATTAAAACAAGTGTCTCCATCCACTGTCACTTGTCAAACTTCATGGTTTTTACTGAATGTTGTAGAAGATAATGGTGTTACCACGTTCACTTCATCTGAACGTCCAAATGAGTCATATCTGACAACCATGAAAAGATGAATAACTGTATTTTACACCAATTGTTTACATGTATTGATAGGATAAGAGGATCAGCAGATAATTAACAGTTTAGATCAGTAAATGGTTTTGGTTGATGATAGCTGCTTGTGTCTTTAATGAAAACAGTGAAAAACATTTTTTCACCCTTCCAACCTTTCTTATCCGCTCTTTAGTCACTACAGCTTCTCCCAGAATCCTCTGCCTTACCACAATCACAGCACTTTTGGTCTTTCCCTTATCCAGCTCCTCCTGGTCTCTGCTGCTGTTGCCCTGGTTATCTGTCTCCACCATCTCTGAACTTTCCTGTCACCAGAGGGGAACCATCAGGGCCTTCTACGCCTCCAGAGAAGTATGAATATTAATACAATAATTATTTTAAAGTTTCAATTTCATTTCATTTCATTTAATGCATTTTTCTTGTATACATTCTAAAGTTAAGTTGGCTACCAAGTATTTCCAAATAATATAGGATAAAATATTATAAGGGCCGAGGTGTCTTCATTTGCCAGTAAAGAATGAACAACTCATAAAATATCTATAAGAAACATGACAGATTTTTTTCAGATATAAACTATGCAGCTGGTAAATTATCTTGCATGACCGTTCTGTGGTAACAACACCCCATTCTATTCCCTAAAATGATTAAAAATGCAACAAAACAAAAATGAAACTTTCGTAGTCGTACAATGCAAAAAAAAACCTCATCTATCAGCCCCTGCTACAGTCCTTAAGGGACCTGTAAAAAACAGTTTAATACTAAAAACTACTGACTTCACTCTGTATTAATAACAGCAAACACAAACTAACAGTTGCTCAACTCTTGGTGCAAGTTTTCCATTTCATTAAATCTCCCGTCCTCAGGTGGTTCGGCATGTTCTTCTCATTTATTAGCTCAGCCACTCCAACTCAAACACAGAGCTTATATACTATAGGTGGTCATACTGTGGGTAAGACCCATAACACAACAACATTTTATGAGTAATGAAGCCATATTGAGTTTTGTTTTATACCTTTTCACAGTTTTCTTCTCTTGTTGTGTCCAATATAAACAACTTGAAATGATGCTGACACACATACACATACATGGTGTCTGATCTTTCACATGTAAAGACACAATTTTGGTTTGTCTGTCAGAGAGGGGGCATGACCAAGGTTGAAATCATTTACACTTGTCCAGAGCTTTGTATTTACTCACCATTATAACCTGAAATATAACATTTTAGTTTATTTTTAATTAGTTTAAATGGCTACGCTGGTGTTACTTTTCTTGTCTGAGTTTCTGTGTTAAATTAAAGTTTTTTTTAAATACACTTAACCCTTTAACTACCCCACCAAGAAAAACTGATATTTTTTTGGTTTGTGTGCATTTTTTATTCGATTGTAAGAGTAATATCTAATTTTTTTTTGCTATACTTACTAATATCAACTAGGAAAGTGTCAAAAATGTCTTAATAAGTTAATTCTTTCAACATATTCATGATGTACTACCACTAAATGTTTAATATTTGCAGCAATAGATGAACGGAGATTTTAAGTTTATAACAAATAATACAATATTTTATTTTGGCTTAATTTTTCTACTCTCACCATGAAGTAACAAATCAACCATTTGGCTGAGCATGTTTTTAAAAAGATTATTACATATTTAATTTAAGTTTTGTTGTGGTATCAAATAATATAATTATGTTCAAGAGAGTCTCTTGTGCGCCCAAAAAAGTATTCATATCTTTCATATTTTTACCCAGTTAAAATGTCTGTTGTGATTTTCATCTTTCTTGGCTCAATTAGGTTCAGATAAGTTCAGTACTTATTGAAATATAGTAGCTCAGAATGTGCTAAACCATATGGTCAATCAACCAGTTAAAGGGTTAAGATCATAGATGCACTAACCCGATTTTTCGGAGGTCAGAGGGTGTTGGGCAGTCTGACGAGGTTAGTGACATGAGTCTGTCTGGAGTGTTTCGTACGATCATCGTTAATGCAGTCACCATTCTTTTTTAGCTGATTCAACAAGTGTAATCGGTCACTACCAAATTTTTCAGTCTGACCAATCTGTTTGGTGGAGGGATAGCCCTTGACCAACGAATTAGTGAACAAGAAGACTGGGATCTTCCTTTTTCCACATGAAGAAACCCAAGAACTGACAACGCCAGTGTGTTCTTATTACTTGCCATCCGTGCATCCTGCATTGAGTACTGTAGTGACAGTGAGAGTAGTGACTGATGACAGTCAGCTCTGTTGTGGTTTAGAGGGATGTTCCGTCATTTCTGGTTTTCGTTTTTTTTGGGCCACAATTCAGATTAGCGCTGTCTGTCGTCATGGAGACATTACATCTCATGCGAGCGCAGAACATACACTCAAGTTGATTTTGTATGTTCTTCACAGTTTTTTGACTGTGTCGTGGAAATGGGAGGAGGCTGATCAATTGGGTAACCTTTTCTGGTGATGCTCAGCAGTCGATTTGGTGTGCCTTCGCCTTGATGTCAAGGTGAGCTGAGTTTACCTTCTTGAGCTTTTTAAAAGACTTCACAAATGAGCACCTGGACAATCTCTCTTCAAGGTTTAACACAGTATTTTTCTTTCCCTGATCTATAAATTGATCGCATATAAGGTAATACATGACCTTTTTTGCCGCTGCAGGTGTCCAGGTGTACTTTCTTTTCTTGTCATCTACTGAGAAAATGCTTTTAGAGGCCAAAGGGTTTTTTTTTTTTCCTTTGCAGTGTAATACTTGTTTCCTTTTCTGGGGTCTGAGCCAACTGATCTGCCTCCAGACCACCATGGAAGGTCCTCCACCACACTTAAGCCAGCGTCAGATGACTCCAGAGCGGTAAAGTCCTCCACCTCAAAGAGCCCTCTGTGCCACCGGTGCCTTCTGATTCTGAGTCACCCTGCATTTTTCTTTGCCACTGAGCAACTGCTGTCTCACATCCCCACCCCCCACCCCTCAGCAGCCACCCTCTCCCGAACACATTTTACCATTTTTTAAAAATTAGGCAGTGGGTTGACTTGGGCTCAGAGCTGGTGGTGAAGTTACACTTTAAATGAGTTGTTTGTCCAACTTGACATTTTCATTATTTTTCTGCAGTACTTTTTTAACATGATGATTCCAGTCATGCAGCCTGGTAATGAGGATAGCTCATGTTTACTGATATCACAACACATTTACTTGACCCGTCAAGTCAGACAGTACTACCAGATTCCTATAACACCCTCCAAAAAATAAGACTAGGATGATAGGATCTACCATGGCTCATATTTACAAACACACATACATAACAAATACACATACATACATTCTCGCACAAACACACACACACACACACACACACACACACACATATTTTTATATAGATATTTGTATTTATATGATGGCAGAGATGTGAACTGAATCTACAGTATTTACACCAACTGTTTGGTGCACTTTTGTGACCACTAGAGGGAGTAATGAGACTCACATGCAAATGAAAACTAAAAAATGGTCTTTATCCAGATGGAATGAGATGAGAACAGCTAAGAAACTAATTTTAGAGTCAAATTAAAGACAATGTGATTAAAAAATAACCCAACAACATTCACAAAATAAAGGAAGGCAGGTTTATTTGTATAGTGCCATTCAAACACAAGGCAATTCAAAGTGCTTTACAAAGGCATAGAAACATAGAATTACATTAAATAACAGCTGAATAAAACATTAAACAAAAGGAAAGTGCAGAAAAGATGTTTCACACCTCCTCACCACTCTACACAGCTCTAAATGAATAGAGTACATTTTGTTGATTTGATGGTTTTCTTGGTTATAAGTGTGTTCTGATACACAGTTGCAGTTACTACATATAAACCTATTAAGGTTGTTATTGTATAACTGTTTTGTTCACATACAAAAAGTCTTGTTCACAAAGCACCTATTCCACTTTACATAAATCACATATTGTGACTCAACATAGAAGTCAATTTATTATTGTGTCATTAATTAACACCTAAATAGTCTTTGTGCACATGTTGGACTTGACCTAATTGCTAGAATTTGCTTCTGGGTCCAAAAAGCCTCTTTGCTTAACCCATAAAGACCCAGCACTACTTTTGTGTCAGTTTCCAAATAAAATTTTCGCTATATTTAACCTTTTTTAAC
>JAPTGZ010346020.1:0-10929 GCA_029814645.1 Fowleria isostigma
AGATTGGGGGGGGGGGGAGGTCCATCCAGACAAGCGAGGGCGTAGGTTCTCCAGGGGTCACAGGTCAGGTCCGGGCCTGGATGCGTCACATCGGGTCCCGTTGTCATTGGGCCTCAGTCGGCTAGAGCTGAAACAGTAGCGAGAAGGGGACTCCGAGTGAATAGTGATGAACAGACCAAAAATAAACTAAATACTGCACATTATAGGTATGAACAAAAAGTGGTATATGATACCAGAAAGAGATGATAGGACTCAGTGCATTGTACTTCCCCCAGCATTATCACTACTAGGGCAGCTTAGAATGACCTATGGGTCTAAGTCTATCCCTGACCATAAGACTTTTTGTAGAGGAACATTTTTAACCTAATTTTAAATGTAGAGACTGTGTCAGCCTCTTTCATATTAGTTGGAAGCTGATTCCATAAGACAGAGGCTTGGCAACTAAAGGTTCTAGCTCCTACTGTACTTTTACAGACCCTGGGGACTACCAGTAGACCTGCATTTTGAGAGCGAAGTGTTCTGTTAGGATGGTACGTCACCAGAGCATCTTAAAGATAAGAGGGGCCCATACGGTTAATGGTTTTGTAAGTGAGGAGGAGGATTTTAAATGTAATTCTAAATTCGACTGGAAGCCAATGAAGGGCTTCGAGCACGGGGCTGATGTGCTCTCTTCTATTAGTTCCTGTTAGTAGCCGCGCTGCTGCGTTTAAAACCAGCTGAAAACTTAAAAAAAAAATTTTTAGGACACGCTGCAAATAGGAAGTTACAATAATCTAGCATAGATGTAACAAATGCATGGATTAATTTTTCAGCGTAATTTTTGACAGAATTTTTCTGATTTTGGCTATATTACACTGGTGGAAGAAGGCTGTTGTATAGACTTGGTTAATATGAGCTTTGAATGATAAATGTGGGTCAAATAAAACTCTTAGGTTTTTAACTGTGAGCTGGAGGGTACACTCAAATTATCCAGAATGACTATCTGCTCAGATAGGGAGTCTCTAACACTTTTAGGGCCAATTATAATAACTTTTGTTCTATCAGGGTTAAGTAACAGATAATTAACGGACATCCAGGTTTTTATGTCTCAGACACAGGCACTGAGTTTATCTACTAGCTTGATCTGATCAAGTTTAATTGACAAGTACAGCTGTGTGTCATCTGTATAACAATGGAAATTAATGCCATGTTTTCTAAAGGCAGCATGTATAGTGTAAACAAAATGGGCCTGAGAACCGACCCTTGTGGCATGCCATAAATGACTCTGGAATACGCTGACGATTATTGGTTAACATTGACAAACTGGTACCTATTGGATAAATAGGATTTAAACCAGCAGAGGGCAACTCTTCTAATCCCTATGTTGTATCAAAAGCAACACTCAAGTCCAAAAGGACCAGGATCGAGACCAATCCATTATCAGCAGCTAATAACAAGTCATTAGTGACTTTGACTAGCGCTGTTCTAGTGCTGTGATGGGCTCGAAAGCCAGATTGAAAATATCCAAATAAGCCATTATCCTGTAAGTGCTGACATCATTGTTTAACTACCACTCTTTCAAGAACTTTTGAACGGAAGGGTAAATTTGAAATTGGTTGGTTGAAAGGTTCACGGATGGAAGAAAGCTGTAGGCTCAAATCCTACAAGAAAAAAGAGTGGAACCCTGACTTCACCTTTCCCTAGTGTTTTGTTCCTCCATGGGAGTGTCTCCTCTTCTGGCCAATTGCCCATTATCTTTACCCACAGCACACAGTAGGTCTGAGCCACTGTGTTGGGGCAGGATGACCTCAGAAGCAGGGAGTTTCTATTATCCCTAACTGTGGAAGGTTTTCTCTTACTTTGTCCTCTTCTAAAAGTTGATCAAAAAACCTCTGTAACAGTAAATCTATTATTTCCCATTTTACAAATGGTGCAAATCATCACCTCTTCAAACTAATAACCCTCTTGTTACGCAACTCAAAGCATATTAGCAAAACATAGATAATAGCTATATCATATTGCATTCTAATTATATGGTGTTTAGGTTTTCTAATATACCATATTGTATTCTGTTTATATGATTCTTAGATTTTTTGTATATTCTCAACAAGTAGCAGCCGTGGCTTGTAACTGAAGTGGAAGGACATTGTGCAGGTTGCCAAAACAAAAACATGGTCCCCATGTAAAATACACCCAGGTCTGGTCAGCCTTAGGTAGGCCTTTGTCAACTGAGTGTCTAGAGGAAGCCGACTGAAACTCTCAATGAGGCGCAGATGCACAAATGAGGATTTTGTTTTAGTGGTAAGTGACAACCACTAAGCTTTCTAACCTCTGCAGTAAGGTAAATTGAAAAAAAGTACATACCTTAACTGTAAGTCCGGAAACTCTATGTTCATTATTCCCATTTACAAATGACATCATCAACATACAAAGAGCAAAATTCTGCTAGATACAGTTGGAGAGATTTACAACCAGTAAGAGAAATTGTGTGAAGGATGTTGAGCCAACTGGTAATTTGAGCTCAAGGTCCTGTTGAAAATATGGAAGCACATCTTTTTCAATCAAGACTGTAAGTGGAGTTGTTCATATGAAAATTCTAGGGTTGGTCCCAGACTGTGTATTTTGTCACATGGATGAGATCTGACAATATAATGGGATATTCCTTTTTACAGTGTCATATTTTGAGAACTTAAGTCACAATGTAGCCTGTCTGAAGCATGCACCAAAAAAAGTAAATAAGGGATCACTTAGAGCACAAGGGTCATATGTTAAATATATGTCCTTCACACGTATACACATTACGGAATTAGAGATTTATTTATAAAGTAATATGTCATCTTTTTGTTGCCTAATTCCAGAAATAAAAATATAGATAGACAGTTGTCATAGATGGCAGTCTGTCATGGTATCAGATCACTTCAGACCTGCCCCATAGCAGAGAAATGGTTGTAATTGGCTCAGCTATTCTTGGCTTAGTGAAATTTTCTTGAATGGGAGTGATGTGAGACTGGTTCCCAGGCTAACCAATGCCAGGATCCATATGTAAATGAGCCCCTGATTTTATTTGGCATTCTGGTAGACAGTGTCCTGTACACAATCATCCACTGTGACTTCAACCTTGCACTACATCTTGTCACTATGCATCTATATGGCAAATTAGAATCAAAGCAGATGAGTTTTAACAGAGCTGATGGTTAAAAATTTTTAATGGAAATGTTTCTTCATTTTGGTCTAGAGCAGCCAATGTTTAATTCTTTACAGCCACTAACAAAATCAGCTTGCAAAAATGATGCACATGTATTGCACTAGAGACAGAGAAGCACTGGTAAAAACATAACCACCTTGGTGAAGAGGCAAAGGGCCGGACATACACTTGATGTCCTTGGTAATGATTGAGGCCTGAGTTCTTAATAGTATTGAACTGTGAGGACTAATGCCACATACGCACATGGCAAAACAAATCTTGTGTGACATCAACATCAGGGACGCTCATCCATTGACAACAAAGGGCAACATTAAAATTGTTAGTAAAAGCACATACCTGACAGTGAAATTATGTGTCTGTAATGTGTCTGTGTCTGTAAACAGAAACCGTTTAATCAAATACTAATGAAATTCTAGCAAAGATAGACTGAAGAACATGACCTGCTTATTCAACACAAATGATTCTGGAAAAAATGCTAGATGTAATACTGAGGAAAAGCAGTTAAAGGAGAACTGTGCAGCATTTTTACCTTAATTAAACAGTTTTAAAGTAATTGGGATGGTTAGTGTTGGGATTTTTTTCTCATAAACCTGACTCCAATTTCCTAATCCCCCGCATTTGTTAATTTGGTTATTACCTTGACCATAAAAAAGACTTTAAACAGGATTTAAGAATCACAATCATTTAATGAAGATTAATTATTGATCATTAATCAATCTTACACAGAACTGTGGTCTTCCAAGGTTTCAAAGAATCAAGAAACCTCAAAGCATAGAACCCATCTTCTCCGACTCCCTGTCCACCCCAGAAGCCCAGAGTCTCCTATTACCTAACACTTATACTCTCATTTAGGGTGTTTCCTTTCTACATCTAACTTCAGCCCATCCCTATCCCTACACTACAACTGTCATTCTCACCCCGTCCTTACCACCAAGGCTCATTAGCTCATCTCCTTTTGGCTAATAAAACAATAAACATTCCATACTCCTAAAAACTAATTTTACCCACCTGTGACTCTATCTGTGCTATTCCATTCTCAGCCGTCATGTAACCTCCGAATGATAATAGGTCACATAACTTATAACAAATCAGTAAACCATAGAAATCATAACTACATCATAATACAGTTAAATTACAAAACTTAGAAATCATGTATAATTCTAACATTAGATGTCATGTTGGGGGGGAATGGAAGCCCTCTGCCTTCCCACTACCACCTCTAGAGCTGAATCTGCCACTCTGACCAAGGCCTTAATGACTTAAATGCATAGACATATTTTTACTGTGACTGAATAGCCAAGAGATATTAAAGGCCTTTCACATCACCTTTCCATATGCCTTAGATATTTTCAAAATCATTCAGTTAGTAACAGTACCACAAGAACACTTTTTAAAATACACATTGTCTGCAGTCTTATCAGCATTCCATGTTAACACATTCTTTGTTTTAGCAAGAAATTGTTTTCTGAAAGTGAAAAACGTACACAGCCGCGCCACTACCAATTTTGGGTTTGGTAGGGGAGGGTTAGCGGTCAGTGATTGTCAGAACAGGGAGAGGTAGTAGTCTGTGATTGTCAGAGTGGTGCAAAGTGAAACTAAAGGTGCTTTACTATTCCTCAAACTCCCGGGCCCACTCCACTGATGTATGGGCCCACGGAAATGCTGGGTCCCATGAATTTGTCATGTTTATTCCTCTAAATAGCATCCTAGCAGCTGTGTAAATATCTTGGACATTTACTGTGCTGTGAGTGTACAATGAATACAGACTCTATCATAGACAGCTTTCCCTAATATTTTCTCAAGGACAATGATGAAAGAGTTGAGATGTCTTATTCTTTCCGGTCTCATTTTCTGTCTTGTAGTACAACCTGCTCTGCCAATCCAGAATGGAGAACCCTTTTATAATTAGGGAGATCATTATTTTTTTTATTGCTACTATAAAATGTCTCAATCCAGACCTGTTTTATTGTTATTGTATATTATTTTAATAAGATTTGGATTTGGTCTAACAGAGTCTGCTTATTTTCTATTGGTCGTCTTTGTCTTGGACTTTGCTGAATTTTTTTTTCCATTTCTGTATCTGTATTCTGTCACGCACATCAGCCCTGAGGCTAAAGGCTGACCTTTATAACCTCAGAGTATTTTCAGCACATATCTCAAGGAGCAAAACAATGCAGAAATCTCTTCAAAGGCATTGTTGGAACAGCAGGTGGCAATCAGATTTAGTGGGACTCTTAGCATCTGCTTGGGGACCAACTCCAGATCTTCACAGACACTGTGGGTAGAATTAACCCATATGTACTGGTTTTTAATAGCAGGGGAACCTGGGGAAGAACTGAATGGTGCTGAGCGAACAGTTAACTGAACACAGAAAGATCCAACTGAGAGTCAAACTCAGAACCTTGTCTGGTATACTGTGTGAATGTTGGCTGTTCTGGATAAAAGATGAGAAACTGATGGTCCTAAATGGGGGTCCAGGGTCACATGGTGAGGGAGGTTAACAGGTTTCCAATGACCTGTCTTGTGATCAAATACTGCCCAGGACAAAATTCTGATGGTGTTACAAGTTTGTGTAACTGCTATTGCAACCAATGTCTGCTGAACAACCAGTAGGAAGTCAACATGAAAAGACACATGCATCAATGTCACAATTTTTTAAAATTCTAAATGAGAGTACTTAAATAATGAAAGGGGGAAATTATTCAGTGGGAGTGAGACCAAAAAAAAAATTAACAAAGCAATTTATTGAAGCAGCAGTTGAACTGAAATAGGCTGCTCATCAGCTGATCAAAAGTTTAAGACCAAAGTCTGTGCCAAAATGTGGATTCAATATCATGTCCTGTCAGGTCCTCACACTGTCGGGACCTCCTGATGGCAAAGGCAAAAAATCCTTCTCTCTTTGAACATGGTGAGTGTTCAACAGTGTTGAACAACATGAGTGTTAAGCTGCATAAGCAAGGCCTCTTCCATTGGGTCATCATTGCTGACTTAAACGTAAAATCTCTTGCTTCAGCATATCAAGAGATATTGGACAATCCCATGCTCCCAACGTTGTGGGAACAGTTTGGGAATGGCCCCTTCATGTTCCAACATGACTGTGCACCAGTGCACAAAGTAAGGTCTACTGTAATAATAATAGTAATAATGGTTTAGATTTTTATAGTGCTTTTCAAAGCACCCAAAGAGCTTTACATTACTGATTCATTATTCATTCGCTTTCACTTTGGTGATGTTAAACTACATATGTAACCACAGCTGCCCCGGGTCAGGCTGACGGAAGTGTGGCTGCCAATTTACATGGCCCCTCCAATCATCACCAAACACTCATATGCATTTATACACCAGTATGAGTGACACTGGAGGCAAGGTGGGTGAAGTGTCTTGCCCAAGGACATAACAGCACATGACTAGGACAGAGGAGGATTTGAACCACCAGCCATTTGGTTATTGGATGACCTGCTCTAAATCTTGAGCCATGGCTGCCCATAAAGACATGGATGAGAGAGCTTGGTATGGATGAACTTGAATAGCCCTCACAGAGTCCAAACCTCAACACCTTTGGGATGAATTAGAGCAGAGACTGAGAGCCAGGCCTTCTGGTCCAACATCAGTGTGTGATCTCACAAATGCACTTCTGGAGGAACAGTCAAAAATTCCCATAAACACTCTCCTAAACCTTGTGAAAAGCCTTCCCAGAAGAGCCGCAGCTGTTATAGCTGCAAAGGATGGACCGACATCATATTAAACCTTATGGATCAAGAATGGGTTGTCATTTAAGTTTATACGCGAGTTAACCTGGGCTTCACAACAGAAAAATGTACCAACTGCACAAAGAATAACCAGGAAATTTACATACATACTCTCTGGCACTGGACACCTGTTCAACGGTTCTGGTCTGAAGTCACACAGTCATCGTCTGCCATCATGGGCTGCCACACCCCCCTATCTCCCTCACTTTGCATACTAGGCGACACAATAAACCTACCCGCATCAAACAATAAACCACTTCTCATAGCCATACCCCTTGCCAAAAAGACTATCCTTAAAAACTGGAAATCCAAAAACAACACAAAAACAATGGAAAAATTTACTCAACAAATACATCTCCTTAGAAAACCCACCAATCACTACAGAACACTCCACAACAGAACCCCCCCCCTCCATCTGGACCCCCTTTGTTAATTTCTTACATTCTTAATTCCTCCTCTGTCGTGATACACTTTTATCCCTCAATCATTCCACACCATGAATTTAGGAAAGGAGGAGAAAAAACAGAAGAAAAAAAACAATAAAATATCTATTTGTCTTTGCCTGAGAACCAATGCATTCTGATATTTATCGTCCTATACAATCAAAACATTATTAATACCCTTTATTCAGCTGTTACTATCATTTTTATTGGTTACTTAACTTGTTCATTATGATTTCTGATAATATCATTACTATTGTTATCACTGTTGTCAATAATAATGATGACATATTTATTTATGTTTTAATTTGTTTGTGAATTACTATTATTTGTTGTAGGTTAACAATTCCTTTGGTTTTTTCTTTTAAATTTTTCTCTCACACACATATTACACACATGCTCACATACACCAATGTGTCATGTTGTCTATGCAATTAGTATCTGTTTTTGTTTTGTCTTATTTGTTGTCATGTTTCTCACATGTTGTGTTATGTACTGTATTTTGTATTTTTGAAAAAAAGAAGGGGGGGGGGGACACACATATTACATCCCCCGTTCTCACCTTTTCTTAACCCTTTTCTCTATTTGAGATATTCTTTGTATTTCCATTTTCAGTTTTCCATTATTCAGTTATCTCCTTGTTTTTATTGCCTTTGGTATTTATTTACTTATGCATTTGTCGTTCTTTTACAGCATCTTCTGTTTTTTTCTAAATGTTCATTTATTTTCATTATTCATTTACTCATTTTTCTATTTTATTCTTCTTATTATTTTTCTAATTAAGGTGCCATGCCTTTTTTTTTCCCTTTGTTGTTTTTTTTCTCCTCCTTCTCCTTTTTTAAATCATCATAGTGATTACAACTACTACTATTATTATTATAACACAATTATCGTTACATAATTATGCATATAATTAGATATGAGGTGGACACTTGTCTGAGTTGAAACACACTACCTAATTAGCAGACCTTCTCCCATCGAGGTCAGAGGTCACACTGAAGGAGCAAAGGTCAAAGTGAACTCGCTCGCGTCCACCTCAGGGCTGTCGGCAGCTGAGCTCAAGTCCTTGGCCTTAACACCTCCAAAAATAAAAAGACAATTAAAAGCAAGCTAGAAAATTGGAGTGATGATAACAACAATGATAATGGAGGAGAGAGAAAAGGGAAGAGAGAGGGAGGAAGAGGGGAAGAGAAGGGAAGAAAGGAAAAAAGAAGGAAAAAAGAAAAAGTCTTTCACTATTTGTTCTCACTGATTTCTTCTTTATTATTATTATTATTATTATTATCTGTCTCTGTCATTATTTAAACCCCCTGTCTCTTAGTTTTTGTACACTCGTCTTTTGTGACCGTCTACTTGCTAGACTGTTAATTTTATTTTATTTATTTATTTTTATTCCTCCTTCCTTTTATTCCTCCTTTTATCTGAATATGCCCAAAATACTCATGGACATACACATACACACACTTACACACATCCACGTGTAAATATCCCTCTGTGTGCACTTGCCTTTGTTTTGTGTAATGTTTATGAATTATTCTGTCTTGACGTATGTCTATGAATTTTTTATGACTTGAAGTCTATGAATTAGTGTGTCAGATATTTTGTTTTGTATTGTCTTGTATTTTTGTTTTTCTTTTGTTGTTTGTCTAGCACTAAATAAAAAAAAAAGTTTATATGCGAGTCAAGGCAGGCAAGCCAATACTTTGGCTTTTTAGTGTGTGTGTGTATATATGTATATATGTATATATATATATATTATTGCCAAAAGTATTTGCTCACCTGCCTAGACTTGTATATAAACTTACGTGTGATCCCATTCTTAATCCATAGGTTTAATATGACGACGGTTCACTCTTTGCAGCTATTACAGGTTTAACTCTTCTGTAAATAGTATTTATTTATATATTTTGATTTGTCTTTATTGTGAATTTTGCTCTTGTGTACTTTGTTTGTACTATAATCTTGCTGCTGTAAACCTGGAATTTTCCCTTGTGATAAGGGAGTAATCTCATCTCATCTCATCTCATCTCATCTCATCTCATCTCATCTCATCTCATCTCATCTCATCTCATCTCACTCTTCTGGGAAGGCTTTCCACAGGGTTTAGGAGTGTTTATGGGAATTTTTGACCATTCCTCCAGAAGCACATTTGTGAAATCACACACTGATATTAGACAAGAACGCCTGGCTCTCAGTCTCCGCTCATTCATCCCAAAAGCGTTCTATGGGGTTGAGGTCAGGACTCTGTACAGACCAGTCCAGTTCATCCACACCAAACTCTCTCATCCATGTCTGTATGGACCTTACTTTGTACACTGGTGCAGTCATGTTGGAACAGGAAGGGGTAGAATAGACAGCCTCTTGGTATGCTCAAGCAAGAGATTTTGGACAATTCTGCTCCCAACTTTGTGGTAACAGTTTGGGGACGGCCCCTTCCTGTTCCAACATGACTGCACCAGTGCACAAAGTAAGGTTCATAAAGACATGGATGAGGGAGTTTGAGGTGGATGAACTGGACTGGCCTGCATAGAACTCCTGACCTCAACCTCATTGAACACTTTTGGGATGAATTAGAGTGGAGACTGGAGGAATGATCAAATATTCCCATGAACACACTCTTCCCAGAAGAGTTGGAGCTGTTATACCTACAAAGGGTGAACCCACGTCATATTAAACCCAATGGATCAAGACTGGGATGGACCTTCATCTCATATGTGAGACAAGGCAGATGAGTGAATACTTTTGGCGACATAGTGTATATATATACACACACACCAAATATACATATTAAAATACTCTATTAAGACATGAAATTAGAATAGCAATTTGTACAATATATACTAGACAAGCAGAATCGTGAAGCAGGCAGGCCAACGATTCCAAAGAATTGAGCTACCGTTCCCATCCCTATCTGTGACAGAAATAAGAACTTTTATTATGTTATTTTTATATTTCACTGCTTTTCCCAGGTCACCCTGCTCACATTCTCCATTAAGCCTATTGCTCATCAACCATTCCTCTCTCCATGGTTCATGGAGCGCAGTCGAGGCACAGAGTCACACAAACACAACACAAAAATGTCATATGTTTTACCTTTAAACATTTGCGACATCAGAATTTATTGAAAAAAAAAAAAAGGTGTTTCCATTTCCCATTAAAGTGCCTTTATCTCTCAAAAAAGACACAACTCTGCTCAAGTGAGTGAAAAAAACATTTTGGGAGATTCATGGAAATATGGCCTAAAGGGTCCCAAATGACAAGAAAACAGATCTGAGTGCTTTATCCACACATGTTTGTGTGAGAAAGTGTCACAGGAGCTGTCGCCACCACTCTGGTCTGATTTCATGTTTGAATTATTTAAAAAAAGAAAGCTCGGCACAGAGTTTTACAGTTGTAGATGCAAAATCAAAAAAAACAATGACTGGCTGGAAAAAAAACACATCAAATTAATTAAAAAGTCAAATGACTAGTTTAAATCTTGTAGATCAGGGGTCTCAAACTCATTTAGTTCAGTTCCACATTCAGCCAAATTTGATCTGAAGTGGGCCGAACCAAA
>JAPTGZ010346054.1:0-10925 GCA_029814645.1 Fowleria isostigma
CTGTTTGTGGAACCTGAACTAAAGTGATTAATATCTTCAGTGTAATTTTTGCATTAAATTCCTCCTGTGGGCCGGACTGGACCCTTTGGTGGGCCACATTTGGCCCCTGGGCCACATGTTTGAGACCCCTGATGTAAAATTGTAATAATACATTTTCACTGTTTTTTTCTTAATTGCCGAAGTAGTGACGATTGTAGCCACTGGAAAAAAGAAACAACACACCGGAAAAACAAAATGTTCTATGTTTAGAACTAGTAACATATATATGGGATGTTCTTGGTAGGCGTCCAAGGGGGAAAGGGTTAAGTGGTGAAACTGGGGGTGGGAGTGAATAAGCTATGCTTCTTGTCACTCCTTTTTTGGGCGTCAGAGGTGTATACTAGTGGGGATTTTCAGTATAAAACTATGCATTATGTATATTGTGTACACACAATGTTTTGCAGCCAATATCTTGATGTATATTACACTATGAACACTATACTATGTACATTCTCTATGTATATTTCTATATGTATATTTTATAAGCATACTCTCCATGTCTAATTTTATATGTATATTCTATATGCATATTCTCTATGCATGTTTCTCTATTTATAATTCTATAAACATATCCTCCAAGTACATTTCTTTATGTATATTTTTATATAAATATTTCCTCTGTATATTTCCTCTGTGTATACTTCTATATGCATAATTGCTCTGTATATTTCTCTATGAATATTTCTCTATGCATACCTGCTCATTTAAATTTCTATGTATATGGTGTTTACAGCAAACTTTATGTATATCTATGAACACATAAGATGTATATGAACAGTATTGAATATTGTACATGTATATTTGATTAGTACTGTACATAGACTTCATAAGATCAAACTAAACTAATAAGCTACTAATCCCTATGTCGTTTTTTTTTTTTTTTTACTTGTATCAAACTATTTACATTTATTACAGAAAAACATGTTTTGATGTTAATTTATAGAAAAATGCTACTGCTGAAAACCCAAAGCTGTAAAAACTGACTCATTAACACATGGATTTATGCTCAAGGCAGTGTGTTGTACTGTGGCAGATGGATTTATTAAGTAATAAATTCACAATATACGTTTTAATAAAATAGAAATATGATGAAATGTGTGTGAAGCCACCAGACCCTGTTCTGTCCGTCTGCTCTTAGATTAATCTGTGAATTATTTAGTGCGTTCATGTCATGGTTTACTGCTGTTATTACGTCTATTTGTCTGAAGCTGATTGGTATAAAACATAATGAAGTCGCTGAATGTGCCGTTTGCGTTTATTTTACGCATCAGAAAACCAAAGCGGCGATCGGTGGGTTGGAGGCGCGGCCGATGGAAGGTTCGATCACAGTCAACATGGAGGAAACATGAAGTGGTTGGAGAATCATTTTCTGCAACACAGAGCGTCTGGAATTGGAATGTCCGCTGCTGTCAACAGGGATGTGTTCGAATGATTACTGTGGACGAACGCTGGGTTTTTTTTCCTCTCAGCGAAGCTTCACATACATGTAGTTTATGATTGAATTCATTGGTTTGTGGAGAACAGACCACAGGCATCCACTGTCTGAAATGTTTTATCATTAATCCTATCAATACATGTAAATAACTGGTGTAAAATACAGTTATTCATCTTTTCATGGTCATCAGATATGACCTATTTGGAAGCTCAGGGGCTCTGTAGTTACCATGGAAACTCCATCATCTTCTACAACATTGAGCCCGTTTACATAACCATAAACATCCGGTAACTAGGAGTAATCCAATACTTACCATAAATACACAATCCGATCACCTAAAAACCCTGGATTACATGTTTCAGTTCATTATTTGATTTCTTTCGGAGAACGTATGTGGGTCAATGATGTGACGCCTAAATATTCTGTCCGTCGGTATTTTATTTAAAGTTAAAAAAGGTTTAAATGTATAAAAATATACAATCTATATGTAGTATCTCTCTATATATGTAGTCACTTCTCCTTTTCAAAAATCAGGAGTTATTTGTAATTTTTCTGTAATTTAAAGTGTTAAAATATCATGTGGTGCGTCCGTCCAGCCATGACTGCTGTTTTTAAATGACTCTAAATCTTCACAATTTATTTTCTGTCCTATTTATCATGATTTACAAAGTGTTTTGTATTCCTGTGCAAAATGTCACAGCTTTTGTCGTTATATTTCTCTCATAATATACAAATAAACTTCGTCTGATGATGTCCATTTCTTCAAATATCATGTGGTGCGACCATTATATGTTATTGACCCACGTATATTATTACGCAAGACGTGCGCTTCCTGTCTTTTTCAAAGCATCTGTTCTTGTCTTGTTGACCGAGGCAACATCTACAATGTCAGTGTTAGCTGTCCTAATGTGGGAGGAGCTAATAAGACTACAAAAATAGGTCACATGTTGCTGCTATCCTTCATTTTATTTCATTGTTTGTTAATCTTTTTCGTTAGGCACATGTTGCGGCTTATGAAGGACAAAAAAATGACACAACTATATATGAATAAATAAATAAATTAATACATAAATGCAGAAATAAATAAATGAATAAATAAATACTTGAATAAGTAAATACACAAATAAATAATAAATGAATAAATAAATACTTAAGTAAATGCACAAATAAATAATAAATGAATAAATAAATAATTAAATGCTTATATTTTATGTTTTAATTGCCATATTTTTATATATTTATTTCCCCAATTATGCAGGATTTTTAAAATGTACATATTTATTTAACTTCCGTTAATATAGTTTGTTTTGTTTTGTTTTTTTACACATGTGCAAATGTAAAATGAAAGACATCATATTAACCTGTATACATGTGTGAAGACATGGGAGTATTGGGGAGAAAATTAGGTGTTCGTCTGAATTCTCATAATGATTACTGCTGTTATCGGATAAAGTCTGTCAGACCTATTTCCATGATCACTTGAATAATTTGTTAACTCTATAAATCAGATAATGATCGGAGTATCGGTGTGCATATAAATGAGCTCAGCGATTCACCAGTAAAACCCATGGAGTTGGATCAATGACAGTGGATGGAGACACTGGGTTTATGTTTAGTTAATGACATATTAACTGAAGCAAATTTATTCCATCTCCTATAGGTGTTTTATGTGAATTATTTAATCAAAGGTTATGGAATGTGAATATAATGTTCTGGAAGCTGTTAATAGCAACACCATAAGAACAAATGTGTCTCACTGCTGTTCTAAACCATTTTTTTCCCCCCAGAAAAAGTTCATTAAATGAGACTTTGAGGAACAAAAACACAAAGCAGTTGTTTAATAAAGTCAATAGACGGTAACGGATAATATGCAGTTAAACATAATTCTAATTCCAGCACAATGTATTTCACATCTAGGCCTTCAGTGACGTTCTATTTGACTCAGTCTACCTTTAAATATCAACACTATACCATCAATAGTATATACAAAACACAATAATACATTTTTTAGGTCATTTTTGTGAATTCTGACGTAAAAATACGATAACTCATAAAAAAGAAACAACCCATAAAGACCCAGTGCTACTTTGCGGCAGTTCCCACATTTTTTTTCTCTATATTCAACCTTTCTTAAGCAATTCGTCACCATTTATTAAAATATTATCCTTTATATTTTGCATTTTTCACTGGAGGTCATGTAATTTCCAATATTTCATTTCATAAATTTGATTTACATGTTCATAAAAACTCAGAGTAAATTTCATTTCATTTATTTTCATTTTAATCAGAGTGATTGGAAAAGAGCAGGATTAAGGAAACTTACAGGATAATACCTGCCCCTTTCTTACAACATTTGCTACATCAGAAAATCACCCTTACAGTCATTATGGCAAATTTCATAGCTCATTATACCAAAGCTCATTATATCAGAACAGAAAACCGAAGGAAAAAAGTACGTTTTTCTGTAAAGATATCATTAACTGAACATAAACTCAGTGTGTCTCATCCAATGTCATTGATCAAACTCCATAGGCTTTAACTGGTGAAACAATGTTGTAGAAGATGGTAATGTTTTCACTAGAACCAACCAATACTGATACCGATATTGGAGGCTAAAAAAAGCTGATATCTGATATATTGGCTTATGCCCAATGTATTGATTGATAACCAATATATCAGCCCATATATGAAATAAGAACATTGATATACAGAAGATATATACTATACATGAACACAAATTCTTATAATACTCCAAATATGATTTCAGAGAAAGAAGCAGAACTCTACTAAATAAAATAAGGAACTTTAATTAGTTAAACTATCAACATAAGGACTGTAAAGTCACTGAAAAGTTAGAAAATGTCTTATATTAGATAATGGTGGACATGTAAATTAACAGTTAACAGCTGCATCTTTGTTTATTTCACAGAGAAATTAAATAAAGACATTTAAACACTGTAATACACTTTCTAAAACTTGTGTGAAAAAGAACTAGAATGCTCTCCTTGACATGTCCTAATAGCGTGTTTTGTCCTATCCTCTGCTGCAGCTGTGAGTGTGGGCGGAGCTACCTGCACTTTGCTGGTCTGGGTGTTTGTATGTGAGGGGGAGGGGCCAGGTGCCTGGGCAGAGTGTAGCACAAAGACACAGGAGCACGGCAAATCTCTGCACAGCAAAAAAAAAGTTAATAAATTGGCTATTAATGCCCCTTTTCCACTGCATTGTACTAGCTTGGCCTGGCCCGGCTCGGCTTGGTTTGGTACAGTTGCTTTTTCACTGTTTTGGGATCACATCAGCATGACTGAGATCAGCGGAGTCAAAACTCGAAACATAAGTTTTGGTATAGTAAACAGTAATGACAATAGATGACATGGAGGTTCTGTTGTTCTGGTTGCTCGGGCTGTGCCTTTTTGTCACAGAAAAGATGAAACGAGAGAGTCAGAAATAGATACAAGTGGAGACACGAAACACACTGAAAAGCAAAGGAGAGCTGAATACCGATGCAGAAGTATGAAGATGAACACCAGTGGATGAGAGCTGCCAAGAGACAGTGTCTGATGGTAATCTAATGTCTATAGATGCTGCATTGAACGGTGCGGTCTATGTGGACCGAGCCTCCAGTAAAATAATAGAGAATGATATAGAGGCTATGTGGAAATCTGCTCTGATATCACTCTTATCGGTGTATGGTGTATAGGGATGGGAACTCATGAGAATTTAATGATTCCGATTCCATTAACAATTCTGCTTATCAATCCGATTCCTTATCGATTCTCTTATCAATTTTCATTAGGTGAGGGAATAAGATAACAAACAGGTTTATTTGCTATAAGTGTCTTTTATATTTTTATTTCTGCACAGAAAATATAACATATAGAGTATGTACAAATAATAATACCAGATGACACCGGGTCCAGTTTGTGTTCTGTGTCAGTAAAATACATGTTGAAGTACTTGTTGGAGCGGTGGTAGATCAGAGTTGACAGTGGATCTGACTAATATACTGATACATAGTGTGTTTTATCTACTGTTCCTGCTCCTATTTCCTATCAATTACATTGGAGCCGCCGCGGTACTGGTGGAGCAGATTTGCAGACTGGTACAGACGAAGCCGTGGTGAGGAGTCGTGGACAGGTGTTCTATGATAGAACACTGGTACCAGAGGGCTGATGCGCACAAGTGTGACTAAGTATCGTATCAGATATGTGACATTTGTACGGATAAATGTCCTGCTGTGGACAAATGTTTTTGTCAAATTTTTGGATTTCCTCCTTTGAAGAAATGGACCTGGTATCGTCTACACCTGAAATACAGACAGACTTCGGAGAGTTTCTGCCTGGACGCCATGGCGGCTAGATTCTAAACAAAAACAATGCAGCATGCATGTGACGGCATCGTTAATGTGCGACACGAGGGGAATTGATAAGCAGAATCGTTAAGCAGGCAGGCAAACAATTCCAAGGAATTGAGCTACTGGGAACCAGTTCTCAAAAAGAACCGGTTCTCGATTCCCATCCCCCTAAAGGTGTACATCGTACACCTTGTGCAGGTGTGATGACACTTCCTCTGACCAATCAGTGGCTGCAGTGAAATTTCAGTACCAATTTAACTCGGACAGAACCACTCCGGAGATGGTACAAAAAAGTTCTATTACCATGTACAACCCCCCGTGGAAAAGAGCTAAAACTGTGCTAAGCCAAGTCGAGCTGAGTCAACTTGTGCTGAAAAGGTGGAAAAGGGGGCAATATTGACCGATGTTGATTAATCAATGATAGGCTATAATTGCCCTGATTAATCGGTTGGGCTTTAGTTTCCACGGTAACTATGGAGCCTCTGAATGTTCTAATGGGTCATATCTGATGACCATGAAAAGATGATAAACTGTATTTTACACCAATTATTGACATGTAATGATAGGATTAATGGATCAACAGGTATTAAACAGTTTAGATCAGTAGATGGTATTGGTGGTCACTGGAGGTTTGGGTCTTTATGGGTTAAAAACATTCATTCATTCATTCATTTTCTGAACCCTCTTTATCCTCACTAGAGTCGCGGGGGTCGCATGGAGCCTATTACAGCTACTTAAGGGTGAAGGTGGGGTACACCCTGGATATTTCACCAGTTCATCACAGGGCTGACATATAGAGACAGACAACCACTCTCATATTCACACCTATGGGTAATTTAGATTAACTAATAACCTATTAGTGCATGTCTTGCTGTACATATTAAGAACATATAAGAATAAAAAGAACACTAGCCAAACTAAAGTTAACTGTGTCAAACTTTGAGTGTATTCATGGCTGATTTTCGCTGGTGGCTTCAGTCTGTGTTCACGGCTCAGAAACTCCAAGACGTTGACTGACACTTACACATGGAGGGTTAAGGCTTAGTATGAGCTGCAGGGGGAAAGTGTCTGACAGGCTCACTGCTGAAACAACAGTCCGACCCACAGAGGCTGACGAGGCAGATTATGGAGAAAAAAATGCTCTCAGGTATGACTCGAAGTTTCACCTCTTAACCCCACCAAGACCCGGCATTCAGATGCATGAAGTCGGGCTGATGTTGGGGTCGACAGGAGGAACAGAACCTCAGCACAGCAGCATAATGTGATGTTTCATGGTTAAACTAACTCACCGAAGTGAGAAGGGAACACATTCACAGGGTGTCCTGAGGAGGTGTTCAGAACAGGACGGTCTCATCCAAGAACTTAACGCATTAATTCCACCCTCTTGTCTGATTCATGTTTGTTTTGTTGCATATTAATGATTTAACACATTTTGTTTGATTCTGTTTCTATTAGGTGGTTCTGCATTCCAGGTCTGAGGAACGAAGGAGTGTTTACCTGGCAGCGAGGTGGTTTTACATTTACCATCTTTGTTTTATCAACACCAGATCTAACACCAGAAATAAGACCTTTTATATCATGTTTTAAAAACTATGTAAAAGTTATTCAGCCTAAATAGAAGAAGAAGAATCTTTATTGGTCAGTGTTACACTAACATTTTTCCTCTGCATTTAACCCATCCTAGATTATACATTACACACACATATTGCATGCCAAAGAGTAGTAGGCTGCCATGTCAGGCGCCTGGGGAGCAAATGGGGAGATTAAGTGCCTTGCTCAAGAACACATCAGGTAACATTTTTCTGCTAGTCCGGGAAATCAAACTGGTGACCCTTCGGTCCCTAGCCGACTCTCCAGCCGACTGCTTAGCCGTTTCGGCCATGGCTGCTCCACAAACAGAAGGTAAAATGTGTGCAGACAACATTATGGATGAGGTTTTTTTGGGTAGAAAACATGGATTATTCCCCTTTTCCACTACATTGTACCAGCTTGGCTCTACTCAGTTTGGTACGGTTGCTTTTCCACTGTTTTGGGATCACCTCGGCACAACTGAGATAAGCATGGCAAGTGGAGTAAAAGTCAAAAGATAAGTTTAAGTATAGTAAATAGTAAGGACAGTGAATGACATGGAGGTTCTGCTGTATTTGTTCTGCTGTTTTTGTTGCTCATTCTGTGGCTTTTTATCACAGAAAAGGTGAAACGAGAGAACCATAAATGGACACAAGATACGAATCATGGACAAAAAGGACAGTGAAAGTTATGAAAGCCAATGCAGAAGTACGAAGCAGAAAGTTGGTGGATATGAGCAGATAGAGACAGCATCTGATGGTAGATAATGCTTTTAGATGTTTCATTGAATGTTGCGCTCTATGTGTACCGAGCCATGAGTAGTGATAGAGAATGATATAGAGGCTATGTGGACATCTGCTCTGATATCACTCTTGTCGGCGTATGGTGTTTGCATTACACCTCGTGTACATGTGACGACTGTCCCTTTAACCAATCAGTAGCTGGCAGTGTAATCTCAGTACCGACTCAGCCTGACTCAGTCTGGTTGGAACTGCAGCGGGGCTGGTACAAAATATATATATATATATTTGTTGTTTGGATTATGTTAAAAGGGATAATAGACATTTCAATTCCCAAACATGTGAACTTGTGACTAGTTTTTAATGGGTCAGGTTTTACAGGGTTATGATCTATCCTCTCCTTACATAATTAACTGACCATGCAGTTCTCACAATCACTAACAGTCATAGTTAATTATGTGTTTGATGACATCCCGATGACGTTGGCCTTTGGCTGTCAAAATGTTATCAGTGAATGTTTGTGCCAAATTTAAAGAGATTCTCACACGGTGTTACTCAGGAATCATGCTCGTAAGAATCAAAGACATGACCTTGGCCGTTGACTTTTGGACACCAAAATCTCATCAGTTCATTTCAAATTCCGAGTGAACATTTGTGCCAAATTTAAAGAGAATATGTTAAGGTCTTGTTGAGGTACTGTGCACATAAAGAACAACATAATGACCCTGACCTTTGACCGCCAAAATCATTTCTCTTCCTCTTTGAGTGCAGGTGCCAAATATGAGGAAATACTCGGAGGGTGTTCCTGAAATATCAGTCTTGCAAGGATCGACAGATACACACTAGGACTTTTGGCCACCATAAACTCATCAGTTCATCCCTGAATCCAAATGAATGTTTATGCCAAATATGAGAAAATGTTCTTGTGGTATCCCTGAAATACTGTGCTCATAAGAATCAAGAGACATGATCTTGACCTTTGACCCTTGGCCACCAAAATCTAATTAATTTTATTCATGTGACCAAAGGAATTTCTGGGCCAAATCTTAAATAATTTCCCTTAAGATGTTCATGAGGTACTATGTTCATAAGAAACAACAAATGTGAACTTGACCTTTGACCACCAAAATAATTTCTCTTCATGCTTGAGCCCAAGTGAATTTCTCAGCCACATTTTGTGACTTTCTGTCAAACTGTTCCTTAGATTCCCTGAGACACTGATGCCTGTGAAAACAACTCAGTTATTCAGAATTAAATGTAAAAGTACTGCACTTTTTTGAGGTTGGCGAAGGTTCATTGTCATAGAAATAAAATGCTGTTTTGATTTCATAAATTTCAACATGAATCTGATGTAAATTCCCTTGTGAATCTCATCTCATACATGCTAGATACACACAATAAACCCCATTATATATGTATGGGATTATATGTGAATCTCATTTTACAGCATATTTTCCACATATGGAAATGTAAGAACCAGGGGAATGTGCAGGGATTCACACCTCCCACAAAGGCATAATTACACAGATACATAATAAAAACTCCAGGGTTTCCCACGAGTCCACAGGGTTTAGAAAAAGTCTGGAATCCAGCATTTGTGGCATCCAGATTTGTATAAGACTTATACATATGGCTGGGGGACAAAAAATTACACATTTCTCAATAAAAAGTATAGAATTTAACCTGATTTTATACTTTTATTACTACTATATACTACTATCTGTGCACAAAAACCTCAAGACACCAAAAACTAAACAACATCCTCACCCAAAAAACACATTAAGAACCAAGCTTAATTAATGTAAAATTAGATCTAGGAAAAGAAATCTTTTAAGTAATTTACAGTGTTGACATTAATTTGGTGTTGGTCTCCAGAATGTCCTGAGCCTAATCCTTCCAATGAGATGGAAAACCATGGACGTTCACTCGGTCATCAATGACCAACAGAGGATTTGGACACAACTAAGATCACAACTGACACTGGAGGGATTATACAACGGAAAGTCTCATCCATGCAACACACTGCATTGTGGGATTGTTAACAGAAAATAATGTACATGCCATGGTCCCCACTTTTTATGATGCATTGTGGGACAGTTTGATTCAAATATATATGGTTAGATAATTTTCACATTGAACTCCTCCACCCATGAACGACTGTTGGAGGCTCCACTCATTCACATCTGCATTAGGATAAAATGATCAACACTAATTACACATGTCAGTAATTCTGTATAAAGAAAATAGTACAAGACCATTTATTGCATCTGTATTGTGTCTTTTTTCAGACCTTTGATTGTCAGATTTTAATCTTTTAAACCCTAAGTCTAAAATGGTCCACCGAGACTGTATTTCTTATTTTGACAATAAAAGGGTTAGGAAATATGCTTCAAGCCCTTTTGTCCACTTTTCCAGAACACTTAGAACTTTCAAAATTCAGTAGTCATTTACAATGCACTGCATGTAATAAGTCTGCTAAATCAGCTTCTTCTCCAGCTTCTAGCACAGAGTGAAGTGAAATTACTGTAATGACTCAATAAAGTCTATGAAGTACAACGTCTCAGGTTTCAGGAACTGTTGGAATTTTGCCAATTGCACAAACAGTGAAAGAGTTACAGTCATCCGAACTGCTGAAGGTATGTCAGCGAAGACATGTTAGGTTTTAAAGAGTTATGGATTAATGATCAATATTAAGGATAATTAAGGCTTCAATTTCATCTCATCTCATCTTCTTCCGCTTATCCGGGACCGGGTCGCGGAGGCAACAGTCTAAGCAGGGATGCCCAGACTT
>JAPTGZ010346062.1:0-10923 GCA_029814645.1 Fowleria isostigma
AGGAGCTGGAGGAAGTGTCTGGGGAGAGGAAAGTCTGGGCATCCCTGCTTAGACTGTTGCCTCCGCGACCCGGTCCCGGATAAGTGGAAGAAGATGAGATGAGATGAGATGAGATGAGACAAACTCAACCTTAGCAAAAATGAGCTCCTACCCATTAATATGGCCGCCAGTCAGATTTTATTTCATTCTTTTCCATTCAAAGTGACCAATAATAAAATAACTTATCTTGGTGAATCCATTATAAGGTCCCATTCTCACTTGTAAAGGCCACTTTACACTCCACTTATGGTGAACATTCAAAAGGATCTTGCACAATGGTGGATATTGCCTTAATCATTAGCTGGACAAATTAGTGTGGTTAAATGAACATCCTTCCTAAGTTTTTATTTTTATTTCAGTGTATTCCATGTTTTCCTTCAAAAACTTTTTTTTTTTTTTTTTACAAAACTTGACAATGTTACTTCATCTTTTGCTTGGAATAACAAAAAGCCTAGGATGAGGAAGCTGTTTTTGCAAAGACCTAAAATATCTGGTGCAATGATTATTGGGCTGCTAATATCAAATGTTTACTATATTGGCATTGGGACACATCCTCTATAGATCTACCAGGTTGGCTACAGATTAAATCTTGTTTCAGTACAGTCTCACTCTTGACCCTTTTGTGTTCTTCTGTTCCTTTGCATTCACTCCAGACCTGCCAAAATCTAGTAGTTCTTCACTCCCTAAGGATCTGGTCTCAATTCCGTAAACACTATGGACTAGTCTCCATGTTCATCTACGCTCCTGTCACAACCAACCATCTATTCCCAGCCTCTCTTAGATAATGCATTTACACAGTGGCTTCAAAATGGACAGTTAATTAGTAGGATGTTGTATAATGATGGCATCTTTATGCCATTTGATCAGGTTTGACAGGAATTTGCTTTGTCACCTCACCATTTTTTCAAATATCTTCAAGTAAGACATTTCACACAGAATCACTTTAATCAATTTCCTCCCTCAGACATCATCTCTTGATTCAATCCTAAAAATTCAGCCTGAAGTTAGGGGAAGCATATCAAAGCTGTACACAAATATGTTTGACATGGAACATTTTTCTTTAACAATAACAAAACAAAACTGGTAGAAGGATATGAGTAGATATATGACTGATGATCAATGGTTAAGTATACTTAAAAGAATCAACTCCTCTTCCATCTGTGCCAGTCATAGTCGGATTCGATTTAACTTTAGACATGTGAAGTCAACCTTAAATTATCCAAAATTTATCTACAGGTGAATCCTATTTGTGACGGATGTAGACAAGTACCTGCTCCTCTCTTCCACACTTTTTGGTCATGTTCAAGTCTAACTGCATTCTGGCCTTTGATATTTGAAGTGTATTCAGCAATTTCGGGTCTAACCTTTGTCCCCTGCCCTTTTAATGGGCTGTTTGGTGTACCATTAGAAGATCTCTCTCTACAAATGCCACAGTTAAATAGTATTGCTACTACTATTTTACTATTCTATTATTTATTGCTACCTACTCCTACCTTTTAAGCATCATTCTTTTAAATTGGAAGAGTGACAAACCCCCCTCCTTTGGCAGATGGATATGTGATGTTATGTTTTTCCTTAAATTGAAAAGATTAGATTCACATTAAATGGATCAATGGGAAAGTTTAATGTGATATGGCATCCTTTTATTTCTTATGGAGACTAGTCGTCAATGCACCTGGACTCTGGATAATGTGTGCTGTGCACAAAGTGATTGGGGAACTACAGAACTACATTGTAGACCCTCCTTTTGTTTTGTTTTGTGTTGTGGTATCTTGTACCTTTTCTGTATGTCTTGGTATTGTCTTACTTTTTCTGTATGTTTGAAAGTCTTAATAATAATACTGTAACCCTTAGTTATTACTGTTATAATGGTTTCTAGTTGTACCACTGTTCAGGTGATATGTTATTACTGATTGTTTAAGGAGGCATGTGTGTGCATGTGTATTAAGCAGAGATGGCTTGGATGAGAAAGGGAGGGGGCCGGGTGAGTGTGTGGAAAGGAAGAAGCCAGTTTGTGTGTTGTGTGTGCTGGAGCAGAAGTTGGACACGTTGTTGGGTGCTGTATTGTTTTGGTGTGGTTATGGCCGACGGTAACCGTGTTAGCGAATCATAAAGTTGCAGCCCGCTGGAAAACTTCTCGCTCCTTCCTTTAAGTCTGGCTGGATGTTACACTGGTGTCAGAAGTAAAACACTGGAATTCCTCATGCTTGACTACGCTAGCAGTGATTAGCTTGGACGGCTAACTCTGCTTGGGTGTCAGCAGACAGGATGACGAACCACGTGACAGGTCTGGCGCTCGCCCAAAGATTAAGGAGGAGGTAAGGGACAGTGATTATGCCAGTGCACCAGAGCAAGTGAAGTATTCTGACCATGTGCCGGAGCATATATCCCGCTTAAGACAGACAGCCCAGAGAATGGGTGCATATGCCGGTTTCAGTATGACAGACATGAAGATGCTTGCCAGCATGGATTTGTATGCTGGAAGTGACATCAGGCCGAATGTAAACAAAGTTGGTGGTGCCCTGAATAACCAGCTCCAGGTGAAAACCCCTAAATTCTCCAGTAAGGTGAGAGGCTTTTCATGTCCAATTTGAACTGCTGTCATGGGCTGCAGGATGGACAGAAAACATGAAGGCCTGTGCCTAACGGATGAGGCATTGACTTGTTTACTGCTGCTTAACCCAGCTGAAAGAGATGATTATAGAGCATTAGTTGGAGCTCTAACAAGGTGTTTTGGACAGTGTAATCAGCCTGGTGTCCTATGTTCAGAGCTGGCTGGCAGGCAGAGACTGAACCGTGAGCTGCTTCATGTATTGGCCTACAATATTGAAATCCTGACAAGGTATGCTCACATGCCCGCAGACGTGCAGATTGAACTTGCTAGAGACCAGTTCATATCCCCGAGGGAGCTGCACATTCAGACACAACTGGCTCATCCCCATTCTTTGAAAGAGGCTCTGGAATTGGCCTTGAACAGGGAGGCTGTTGGAGTGGCTGTGGGGTTTGACCACAGTGGGGGCAGCCCTGTTGTGAAGGCTGTGGCACAGTAGTGCTCATACCAGGAAACGCCGACATGGGCTGCTGAGTTGACTGAGCTGATGTATGCAGTGTCACTGCAGTCACCACGGTATCATACCCACTCATGTCGGAGCCCTCCCATGTGGTGGGCAAGTGGTCAGCCTGGTCATATCAACGTGCAGTGCCCCAAGCGCGCTCACAACCAGGGAAACTCCCTGGGGTCTGTGTAAGTGGGACGGCACAGACCCCTGCCACTATGTCCAACCCTGCCTCTTCTCAATTGGATAGAGCCCAACAGAATGGGGCTCCATTTCCCCGTGAGGTAGATGACAGTGTAGAGTCCTCGAAGGGGTGGGCTGGACTCATGTGAGGGATTTCTGCCATCCCCACCACCCTGGAGGAGACTGCTTGCATAGGTTTTGTGGACACTGGCTCAACAGCAACATTGATAAGGCCTGATGTCATCCCAGCTGGGAAAGATGTGAAACCTACAAGGGTGAGACTGCAAACAGTGACTAAAGAACTGGCCCCATGCTTGGGAGGGGGGTGGGGAACATAATGATAGGGGGTCTGATGGTAAATTTTGGGGTGTGGGTTGCGGCGGTGAGGACCCCTGTATGTTATGACTGGACTTCCTGCAAGTGGCTGGCTGTGTGCTGGATCTTGGGAATAACACTCTGGCCTTTCCAGGTTGGAATGGTGCACCCCACACAGGCCCCAAGTCCAGACCAGGCAACTCTGAGAATGGCAGAGCCACATCAGTTGTTAGACTTTCCACACCAGGGGTCTCCCCCTCCCTCACAATACCCTGACCCCCATTGTCCAATCAATGTGCAGCCCCAAGCCCAGCACCAAAAAGCTGAGGTGGCGGAAGTGGACAGACTGGCAGCAGTAAGGGAATTATGGAAACACAGCTGTGGCATCTTGGAACTTACTCTTCACTTTCAAAAACCAGTAACAGCATGGGCCTTTCTTATCTTAAAGATACTCTGGTGCTGTACCATCCTAACAGAACACTTCGCTCTCAGAATGCAGGTCTACTGGTAGTCCCCAGGGTCTGTAAAAGTACAGTAGAAGATAGAGCTTTTAGTTACCAAGCCCTCATCTCATGGAATCAGCTTCCAACTAATATTAAAGAAGCCGACACAGTCTCTACATTTAAGATTAGGCTAAAAATATTTCTCTATGAAAAGGCTTATGGTTCAGGCTAGTTAGGGATAGAATTAAACCCACAGTCCAGTCTAAGCTGCCCTAGCAGTGATAATGCTGGGGAAGTACAGGGATGAGTCCTACCATCCCTTTCTGGTATCATATACCTGTAATGTGTAGTATTTAGGTTATTCTTGGTCTGTTGATCACTATTCACCTGGAGTCCTTTTAACCACTCCCCTCTGGGAGTTTCAGCTCTAACTGCCTGAGACCCAATGATGACGGGATACTGATGTGACGCATCCAGGCCTGGACCTGACCTGTGACCCCTGGAGAACCTACACCCTCGCTTGTCTGGATGGACCTCCCCATCTGTACAGACTGAAACTTCATCATCAGATGAATGTCCATCAGTACTGGTTCATCTTTTGCCTGTCCGTCCATGGGAGTGGATCTCTCCTTCACTGTGGTATCTCCTTTTTCCCACTGGGCTTTGGAGTTTTTCCCTTACAGAGAAGGAGGGTCTAAGGACAGGGGATGTCCAGGAATTTTCCATCTGTTTTATTGACTGCTTATTTGCTTAAATTCTGTGAAGCCTTGTGAGGCAATCTTGTGATAGTGGGCTATATAAATACAACTGAATTAAACCTGGGCAGCAGGAGAAGCTGTTGGGGATGCTGTTGGAGTTCAAGGATGTTTTTGCACTGTCAGAGGAGGAGGTGGGCCTGACTCACCTGTGTAGCATGATATTGACACTGGGGATGCATGGCCAATCAAATCATGCCTTCACCGCCTCCCCCTGGTGCATCAGGCAACTGCTGACAGTGCAATAGATGAAATGCCATGGGCTGGTATCATTTAGCCCTCAGACAGCCCTTGGGCCTCAGGTGTTGTAATGGTCAACAAGAAGAGGAGTCCAAAAATGAGGTTCTGTGTGGACTACAGACCACTGAATAGTGTGACCAAGAAGGACTGATACCCACTTTCCCGCATCAATGAGTCCCTGGACTTGGTGTCCAGCTCATCACGGTTCTCTTCATTAGATCTGCACAGTGGGTACTGGCAGGTGCCTCTCAGTCCTGCAGCCAGACCAAAGACTGCTTTCTTTACAGGCCAGGTTTTATGGCAGTTCCAAGTCTTTTGTTTCAGTCTGTGCAATGCTCCAGCCATGTTTGAACAGCTGATGGAAAAGGTGCTGGCTGACATCCATAGTATGTGATGGACATCCATGGTATGGGATGTCCTGGTCCATGGAAAAACCTTTGAGGCAGCATTGGCATTGTTCCAGCAGGTCCTACTGAAGATAACAGCAGCGGGCCTGAAGCTCCACCCCTAAAAATGGTGCTTTATGCAGAAAGAGCTGGAGTTTCTGTGGCACAGGGTTGGAAGGGAGGGCATTGACACACTAGCAGAAAAGGTGCAGGCAGTTAAGGACCTTCCGGCCCCTGTCAACCTGAGAGAGCTTAAGAGTTCATTTGACTTGCCTCCTACTACGGGCAGTTTGTGTGTGGGTTCTCCTATATATCCCTCTGTTTTGCCTGCAGTAGAAGGACAGTGATTTTGTCTGGACACTGGATTGTGAGCAGGCCTTCAGCTTGTTGAAGAAGGCCTTGATGGAGTCTCCCATCCTCACATTCCCAGACCCCAACCTGCCTTTCATCTTGGACACAGATGTCAGCGATGTAGGCATGGGAGCAGTGCTAAGTCAAGCTGGGCCAGAGGGGGAGAAATTTGTGGTGTATTTCAGTAAGACCTTCAACAAAGCTGAACATTGATACCATGCAACATGCAGGGAACTCCTTGCCATTGGGTCACTTTAGGCACTATCTGTGCTGCTTGCCCTTCACCGTCCACACAGATCACTCAGCCCTCCAGTGGTTAATGTCCTTCAGGGAGCAAGGACAGATTGCACACTGGTTGGAAGAAGTGACAATTTATGTCTTCACAGTGGAGTACAGAGTTGGAGCTCACCATTCCAATGTTGACGCCATGTCTCGACGCTCCTGTGCCCCTGAGGGCTGCTGCTACTGTAAAAAGAGTCCTAAGAGAATGAGATTTGCAGGGAGGAAAGGGTTCCTGTGCATGAAGTGGATAAACCTCTCTGCAGAGTGGCACACATTGTTGATCCACCAGAGTGGAGAGGACAACAGGAACAGGATGTTGACCTGAAGCCAGTGCCACAGTGGGTGAAGTCAGAACAAAGGCCACATGGGTATGAGATCATGGGATGCTCCCCAGCCATTAAGGGACTGTTCAATAAGTTTGAGGTCCTCTGGCTGAAAGATGGCGTGCTCCAGAGACCCTGGAAGGTGTTGGCTACGGGAGAAGAGAGGTAGCAGGTGGTGGTCCCCAGGGGACTGAGGGAGTCAGTGCTAAGGGCTTGCCATGGAGCAGGTCTTTGGAGTCTCAAAAAACATTCGTCTGCTACAGCAGGGATTTTACTGGGGTCAGATCAGGAGGGATGTTGAAGACTTTTGTTGCCACTGTGACCTCTGTGCAGCACACTCCCATGCCCAGCTCCAGCAGCTGGCAGTTGGAGCCTCAATGAAAAGAGTAGCAGTGGACATCATGGGCTCATTCCCCTGCACAGAATATTAAAACCATTATGTTTTGGTTTCCATGGACTATTTTACTAAGTGGCCAGAGGCATATGCTATTCCCAATCAGGAGACACTAGCAGATGCCCTGGTGGAGGGAATGTTTTCCAGGTTTGGGGCAGCTGAGGTCATGGGGAGGAACTTAGAGTCCACTGTGTTCACTGCAATGTGTGATTGTTTTGGCATGAAAACGACTCAGAGTACTTCTTTGCATCCCCAAGGCAATGGATTAGTCGAGCGCTTTAACAGGATGCTTGCAAAGCAACTCGCCATCCTCACTGCAGAACATCAGTGGGATTGGAACATGCCCTTTCCCCTTATCTTATTGGCCTACAGATCTGCCTTGCAGGACTCCGCCTTATACATGCCTGCTTTGCTCATGTTGGGATGAGACCTGTGAACAACCACAGAAAGGGCCTTTGGGAGACCCCCAGACACACCTATAGATGCACCAGGACCAGAATAGCTACAAACCTGTAACTATGTTTGCCTGCATTGTCCCTGTCAAATAAATAAATAAATATGAATATGCCTGGAGGCTCCAGAATCGAATGGAGTCAGCTCATGCTTTTGCCTGAGATCAGCTACAGAGAACAGAAGTGAGGCAGAAAAGGAAGTATGACATGAGGGCTAGGGGATGGGACTTTGTGGCAGGAGACCTAGTCTGGGTGTATAGCCTGAGGAGGAAGAAGGGCAGATGCCCTAAGTTGGACTGCTACTGGGTTGGGCTTGTGAGGTGCTTGAATAGTTGGGGGAGGTGGTGCATAGAGTCCAGCTCCACCTGGTGGCAGACGGGTGACCCTCCACAGGGACAGGCTGGCCCACCCACATCTGCGTCCTGGACATGTGACATGCTCCCATAAAAGGAAACCAGCCGCACCCTCAGATTCAGTGACTGTTTCGCCAACCGACTCTCCACATTATCCCCTCACCAAACTCAGCCCCCGTTCAGCAGCCAGTTGTTCCCCAACTGCAAAAAGAGCCACTTGTGTTCACCCCAAAGAGGCCTGAGAGACAGAGGAGGGTTGCGGGTCACCTCAAGAACTTTTTATGCAATCCCTCGGGGCAAGGGACTTAGTAAGGGGAGGGCAGTGTAGCGCCCCCTTAAATATTACTGTTACAATGGTTTGTAGTTGTACCACTGTTCAGGAGATATGAGGTTACTGATTGTTTAAGGATGCATTTGTGTGCATGTGTATTAGGCAGAGATGGATTGGATGAGAAAGGGAGGAGTCCAGGCGAGTGTGTGGAAAAGAGGAAGTCGGTTTGTGTGTAGTGTGTCCTGGAGCGGAAGTTAGACATGTTGTTGGATGCTGTATTGTTTTGGCCTGGTTACGGCTGACAGTAACCATGGTAGTGAATAATAAACTGGCAGCTCGCTGGAAAACTCCTCACTTTTTCCCTTACGCAGGCTGGACGTTACAATACATTGATCAAAAAGAATTATTACTATTATTTGCTTGAATGTGATTTGTCAATAAACGTTATTGAAATCTGTATAATTTTCAAAATTATTCATTAATTACCTTAGAAATGTATGGAAATAAAATAGAAAAAAAAAAAAATAGGCAGCACATTTTTTGTGGAAAAAAACATGTCATTCCCAAAACTTTTGTCCATGACTGTACATTGAGCAAAAATATTAACATTAATATTAATTTTGCTCCATTTTTACTGTTTTTTGTGGTTGTATTTGAATACTTTCACCTTCATCATCATCATCATCTACAGTCATGGACAAAAGTTTAGCAATAACACTAAAGGATCCTTTGATTAAATGTGATTTATTTGTCAATCCAAGTCATTGAAACCTATACAATTCAGTCAATTATTTGTCAACAAACCTTAGAAATGTATGGAAATAAGAAATTTTTAAAAAAGGCGGCAAATTTTGTAAAAACATTTAATCAAAGACTCCTTTCGTGTCACTCACTAAATATTTGACCATGACTGTATATGTTAATAGATATGTTTGTAAATGCTGTGTTCCTAGTAATGTTGGACTGTTTTGTTGTATAAATGGTTTAAAGAGTCTCCAAACAGATGTTGTAGTTGTACTGTTGGATTCCCTAGAGAAGAAACAACTTAAACACCAACTCCAACCATATATCTGTCGGCCATCTTTTACAACTCACTACAGCGCCCTCACCAGGACAAACAACTCACTACGGCGCTGTGATTCCCTGCCACCGCTGTTTCCTTGAGATTCAGCTCTTTAATTCTCAGGCTAACATTAACATCATGGTGCTAGCAATTGCAAACGTAGCCTCAGACCACTGGTTAGCTTTAAAGCTGTGCGGCTAACGTTAGCGTCATGGTGCTAGTGGCTGCAAACATAGCCTCAGACACCGCCTTCTGCACCCATAACTGCTGTGGAGGAGTCTATCCATGACAACATCAGTGGAACGGAGAAAGACAGAACCATGACGGAGAGGTTAGACATACCCAATCAATACAGATACACATTACACAGTCTGCTGTGGCCCTGCCCCTTTGACTAAAGAAGGCAGTGACCCCGCCCCTTTGACTGGAGAAGGCAGGTCCACTGTGTAAAAGTCCACCTGTCTCACCTCTGGTACCCCTTTGTCTTGACTGTGGAAACCAGTCAATGGAAGCAATTACTTCTACTTTATTTTATTCTATCCTATCCTATTCTGCTCTATTCTATTTTATTGTATTCTAATCTATTTTATTCTGTCGTATTCTATTCTATTCTATCCTGTCCTATTTTATTTTATTTTATTTTATTCTACTTCACTCAGTTCTATTCTATTCTATTCTATTCTATTCTATTCTATTCTATTCTATTCTATTCTATTCTATTCTATTCTTTCTACTTGGTTCTATTCTATTCTGCTCGATACCATTCTATTCTATTCCATTGTACTCTATCCTGTTCTATCCTGTTTATTTTATTTTATTCTGCTCTATTTTATTCTATTCCCTTCTATGGTCTGTACTTCCTTTCTCATATATAACCCTCAGTTCTAACAGTCATGTCTGTGTTTTTTTAACTTTCTTCATGTTCTGAACTTCACAGTAAAAACAGTGACTGACACCTCGTCACCACACCAGCACCGACAGCTGGTCACCATGGTAACACGGACGCACTGACAGCATGTACATCTGTGCAAATCCATAAATACCTGTGTAGTTAGAGGTGGTGTATTTAAAGACATGAACAAATCACATGGTTTAAAAACTGTGTTCAAACCCACACAGATGGACTGGTGGAGTTAGTCTGGGTTAAACAGTTATGAAGGTTTCACCACCGTTTGTTCACTTTAAATCAGGTCCTTTTATATGATTAATTCACTGATCATGTAGATGTTCATTAAAGATCAGAGTAAACGCAAAGGTCATATTATCAAAATAAAGAAAACTGAAGAAAAAGCGAAGTTTTCAGCAAATCCGTTGTTAATTTAACATAACCCCAGTGTGTCCGTCAACTGTTATTGATCCAACTGCATGGGTTTAGTAGTTTTTATTCAGTTTGACTCAGTTTGTGGTTTTTTTTGTTTGTGTTAGGTATTAATTTGTTGATTTGTTTTTCATTTTTGTTCATTGTATTGGCCACTTTGACTGTTTTTGTTCATTTTGTTGCTTATTTTGTTCTATTTTCACTTAATTTTGGTTGATTTATTGCTTATTTTTTCAGATCATTTAGGATTTTATAAATATTTTGATTTATTTTTGTTCATTTTTTAAATTAACCCCAGTATGTCCATCCACTATCATTGATCCAACTCCATGGGTTTATTAGTTTTTCTTCAGTTTATGGCTTATGTTGTTCATGTTACTTATTAATTTGTAAATTTGTTATTCATTTTTGTTCATATTTTTGTTCATTTTTAGTTCATTTTGGCTGTTTTTGCTGATTTTGTTTACTTGTTCTATTTCGACTTAATGTTGGTTCATACAGGGTCAGGCAAAATGATCTGACACATTCTTAGGTTTAATAAAATGCAAATGAAGTAAAGAAACAAAAACGTGTTTTTATTTTTGAAAAGTACATATAATGCCATTCTGTTTCATTATGTTTCAAAAATTAAATCAGTCAAATGGGATCCATTATTGTCCACACACTGTCGAAGGCGTTCACGAAAGTTGTCTATAACTC
>JAPTGZ010346092.1:0-10920 GCA_029814645.1 Fowleria isostigma
TCATTCATTTTCTGAACCCGCTTTATCCTCACTAGGGTCACATGGAGCCGATCCCAGCTACTTATGGGTGAAGGCGGGGTACACCCTGGACATTTCACCACTTCATCGCAGGGCTGACATATAGAGACAAACAAACACTCTCACATTCACCTGTGAACAATTTAGATTAACCATTATTTGAGATAAGTGTAAAATTTTAAGGGTGTCTGAAAGGTTTTTTTCTATTACTGTATGTGGTGACTTCATTTTTGGGGATTTTGTGGAGCATGAGACTCAAATATAAATTAAAAAGAAAATAAAAAAAACATTAAAGAACAAGAAAAAAAGGCAAATTCTGACAATTTCTCTCATTGTACATTTTCAGTCATTTCAATTTCATTTATTTATTTGCTTCAGGCAGAAAAATCCCCCAAAACATTTCACGTATACAAAGAACTAATAGCAGAGCAAATACATTAATAAATAAAGATGATCAAGACAATGTAGCAATTGCCATGTCCACTGGTAATAACAAAATAAATTCAAAAAGTATTGCTTGAAAAAGAGTGGGAAGAAGAAAACTTATCCCTGACAAATAAATAACGAAATAAATAAATAACAAAATATTAAATACCACCCCCATTGAAGTAAGCTATACTCTAGGTCTGTCTATAAAGTTGCTGAAGCTGAAACTTTTCCATAAAAAGGCTTTAATTTCCTCTCAACACTCTAGACTCAGTTTGAATCAAGGACTAAATACAAATGTAGATGGATCTGACTGTTTCATGCTGATTCCACTGTTCTGAGCTTCTACATGGAGTAGAGAAGCAGAATCAAGTCTTTCTGAATCTGATCATCAGATGGTAATTACAGCAGTGAGTCATGTGTTTAACCCCTACCTGTATGAAAAGGATTAGCGAAAACATGCATCAGATTTTCGATACACTGAAAACATAGGCAAGCTCTGAGAGCAGAAACCTGGCATCCTCTCAAACCACTTGAATTACCGTATGCTGAGAGAAAATTATGGAGTTTTGCCCGGTGATGCTAAAAACC
Source organism: Fowleria isostigma (assembly GCA_029814645.1). Lineage (NCBI taxonomy): Eukaryota > Metazoa > Chordata > Actinopteri > Kurtiformes > Apogonidae > Fowleria > Fowleria isostigma. The sequence goes on from JAPTGZ010346092.1 coordinate 1,036, forward strand.
TATCAAACATGGACTCTTTAAGGGCCATTGTAAAGAAATCTTTCCCATTTCAAACAATACCCCTCGATCCTGTCATACAAAAGGACCAAAGGACACCCATTCATTTGCCACCATCCTGCAAAGAAAATTCCGCCAGTATATAATTCATGGTGTGTGAGCTGAATCCATTGTCATCCACACAGTCTGATAGCAGTCCAGACCAGTTCAGTGTAGATAGAGGGAATTATGCCTTTCAGGTTGAACGGGTCCATGAACAGGAATAACTGGAATGTCAAAGGGAAGTTGCTGATTTTTTAATTCTCTGACTACAATCATGAACTGATCACCAAAAATCCCCTAAATCAGCTGTAGTCATGGCACTACTAATACCTCAGTTTATCTTTATACAATCTAGAGTGTCCAATATTTTCTGTTAATAATATCAAATTAAATTAGCATAATGTGAATATCTCATGCACTCAAATAGTCATTCTTTTCTGTAAATGTTCACTTTTCAAGGAAGTGATATCAGTATATTTTAGTTAGTGACGCTGCAGTTTCTGTATCATGACTGTCTTAAAGTGAAGTGATAAAAGTGAGTGTCTGCATTTTTATTTTAAAGGTTGATTTCCGGAGTGGCCACAAATGACTTCCTTAACCCATAAAGACCCAGCGCTACTTTTATGTCAGTTCCCAAATGAAAATGTCTCTGTCTTTTTTATGGGATTTATTATTATTTATTTATAATATTATCCTCTGTATGTTGTTTTTTATCTGTATAAATTAGGTATTTTCCTGTATTATTTAACTCCATGCCTTTTAGAGGTGAATCAATAAGCCTATTTACATGACCGTAAAAATCTAAAACTGAGAGTAATCCGATAATTGCCATATTCAGATGTGATGCGTTCAAAGGCACTTCAGAAATGCAATAAGGGAAAAACCCTGGTTTGCATGTTTTAGTCCATTTTTTAATTTCTTTCGGAGTACGTACGTACATTATGACTTAAGACATACACTTCTTGTCATTTTCAAAACATCAGGTCTTGTCTCAGACATTCTAAAGGACAACTTTTGGGATTTGACATCATTCCTGTAGTTCCTCCAGTTAAGCAGATAGAACATCTGGAGAGTTTTCGTTTGTTGTAACATGAAATTTGTTTCCTCTTGTGAGTCTCAAAGTGAGTCTTTGCTAACTTTTCACTGCTACATGTCATGTTTGTTTACCTTTTTCATTAGGTTCACGTTGTTGCTGCGTAACTTCTGTTGAGATTTTTTTGTGGTTTTTAAAATTTTACATATGTCCAGATGTAAAAGAAAGACAGAAATGGAGTTAACCTGTATGCATGCATGAAGACATCAGAGTATTGGGTAGAAATCTAGGTGTGTTAATCAGATTCTCATAATCAAATAACTGCCATTATTGGATAAAGTCTATCATATTATCCTGTTTACATGATCATTGGAAAAATCTGATAACCTCAGAAATCAGATAATGATCGGAAAATTAATGTGCATTAAACAGGCTCATTGTAGTAGATGACAGTGTTTAATTATAATTGTGTGTTTTTAATTTTTCTCTTTTCTATTTCTGTAAAGCACTTTGAATTGCCCTACGTATGAATTGTGCTATACAAATAAAGTTGCCTTGCCTTTCCACGTTCACTACAGAGCCTCTGAACGTTCAAAAGGGTCATATCTGATGACCATGAAAAGATGACATGCTGCATTTTACTCCAATTATTTACAAAAATTGAAAAGATTATTGAAACAGTAGGTATTAAACAGTTTAGATAAATAGATACTTTTGGTCGGTGATAGATGTTTAGGTCTTTATGGGTTAATAATACACAGTGGCTAGAAAAAGTATTGAACATTTTGAAATATCTTAATTTTCTGCTTGAATTGGTCGTAAAAGTGATCTGATCTGCATCTAAGTCACAACTAAAGAGAAACACAATGTTCTTAACATAATACTGCAAAAACATTTTTAAAATTTCATGTCTTTATTAAACACAAGAAGTAAACACTCATAGTGCTGCTGGAAAAAGGAGACTGAACCCCAAAAGAGCTGATTGGAGTTTGTAGTTAAAAAACTTGAAGTCCAATCAGTAAAATGAGATCTGAGCCAAGTATCTACTTTGAAAAAAAAAAACAAAAAAACCCACATACTTCTTGAGTTTGCAATTCATAAGAATTGTCTCCTAATTTTAACCATGGCTCACAAAAAAGAGGTCTGAGAAGTCCTTTGATCAAGAATTGGACTGGAAAGACTACAAAAGGATTAGGTACAGAGGTTACTGTCCATAAGAAGCCAAGCTGACTCTGAGGGCACAACACAGAATGATTTGTGAGGTAAAAAAAAAAAAAGAAGAAACATTAGAGTGACAGCTAAAGGCTCAAACAAATCATTGGAAGAGATTAACATTTCTTATCAGGAGTCAACCACATGTAAAACATTGAACAGGCGTGGTGTCACTGGCGGGGACCATGGAGACCCTAGAGCACCCAGACATTCCATCGCACATCCGGTAAAATGTTCAGTGGACTAATGAAACTGAGGTCTGCGGCATGTTGCTTCCTTCAAGGGCTATTGCAGCACTGGTAGTGATGCAGTGATGTTGGTTTGTCTGATTACCTGGGCTGTGATGGACAGATCATTGACGCCGTGCAGCAGACACAGTCTAAGATGGCACATTACCAGCCAGTGCTGGACAATGGCAGAGTGCAAAGCTTATGGCTGCACAAACAACAAGTGTGAACACGTGCTTTCCACTCAATCTTGCTTACTGACTGCAGCTTGTTTACTTGCACTTGATCACCCGGAAACAATGCGGGTATGTCACTTGTGGCTGGCAATGGCTGCTCCTCATAGGTTCTGCCCCGTGTATAATTTACATAATAAAAAAGGTCCAAAGTGGTGTATTTAACCCTTTATCAGGCCAGTGACTATTTTTGGTAACTTCCGCAAATGTTAAATATGGGGTCAACCCCATGCCTCAGTGAGGACAAGAAGCGTATTGATTTTTATAAAACTATACAGTGACTCAGAGAGATTTTAGAGATATTTTGAAGCAGTAAATGGTAAATATGAGTGATTTTTGTCAGTTTATGACCTTATAACAATTGTTTCATTGCATGTGTTTACTTTTTTTGCAAGTACTGCTGGGATGTTTTATGGCTAGAGGCGGGAGATTATTGTCACACCAGCTGACCAGTAGGTAGATGACGATGTCCAATAACACAGTAAAGTTCAAATTTTGAATTATAGAGTATTTCAGTGAGTGCACTATAAGTGGTTAAGGCAATTTTCTTATTGATAATGACAAGTGGTTCAGGCTGTGAGATGGAAAAACAGCCCCAAATCACGACGTTACCTCTGCTGTACTTCAACGCCTGGATGATGTTCTCATGTTGTGTAGTGCTTAAAGTGTACCTGTACTGGTGATGCTTACAACATTACATTGTGCTTTGTGTATTACTTATAAGGAAGAGAGGCGCAAATTCAGTAAAAAATGTATTCTTAAGTTCATGTAGTGGATAATATGAGGGCGGCTGGAGCTTGTAGAAGATGGGTGCTGGAACAATAAGCCTGAACATTAATGCATATCCACAACAGAATGGCTTCAGAAACTGAAAACCCACTTTCCTGAGTAGCCCAGACCTGAATCAAGTAGAGATGCAGCGGAATAACCTCGAGAGTCATTCACACTGAATCTATGAATATGAATGAAGCAGTTCTCTACCGAGGAATGGTCCAAAAATCCTCTTGAACATTGTGCAGGTCTGGTCAGCGGCTACTTGAAACACAAGGATGAGATTACTACCACCAGTGGAGGCTGAGTTCTTCCAGCAGGTCTACAACTATTTAACCCATAAAGACCTAGTGCTGCTGTTGTGGCAGTTCCCAAATGGCTTTTTCCCTCTCTGTTTTTAACCTTTCTTCAGTGATTTATTACCATTTATTCTAATATTATGCGCTGTATTTTGCATTTTTAAGTGAACATCAGGTATTGTCCAATATTAATTCATTGATCACGTTCATTAAAGCTTAGAGTAATTCCAAAGGATATTATATCGAAACAGAGAAAACTGAAGAAAGAGTATTTTTTTCTGTAAAATTTATCATTAACTGAACATAAAGTAAGTGTCTTCATCCAATGCCATTTATCAAACTCCGTGGGTTTTACTGGTGAATCAGTGTTTTAGAAAATGATGATGTTTCCACTTAACTACTGAGCCTCTGAACGTCCAAATGGGCCATATCCGATGACCATGAAAAGATGACAAACTGCAATTTACATCAGTTATTTACACTGTATTGACAGGAATCATGGATCAACAGTTATTTTACATTTTATATCAGTAAATCATTTTGGTCACTGGTGGATGTTTGGGTCTTTATGGGTTAATAACTGTCTTCACTAAAGACCTATAATAGTATATTGACTTGTGTGGTATTAGGTTAAGAACATTGTGTTCATCTATACCTGTGTTATAGTTTCACATTTTATGCAGAAAACACTATAGTTACATCGTAATATTTAGACTACCTGAAGAATTTGGGTTGATGTGCAATGTTGTTCTCCTCCAGGACTCTGCGCCGCTCCCTCTGCATCTGTTCAATCCTCTGCTTCTGCTCCTCTGCCTCCTCTACGTTCCCCTCCTCCAACAGTCTGCCAGGGAGACACATACATTCATTATGCAAACATCCATCTTCATATTCAAATCAAATCTCCACTCATGTTTTTGGTTTTGCCTCATAATTATAAGATAAGTGAATTTAGAAATCAGCCAGAAAAACATTTCCCTGCGTTTTGAAGGACAAAAAACAATGTAGGAGTTTGAAAGAGGTGAGTGCTGCTTCTTATTCAGCGCCTTGTAGCTGTGTGTCTCAGGCTTTAAACTTTAAAAATGTGACCTATAATTAGTCTGATTAATCTTAAAGTCTGTCAGAAAGAGGATATGGTTCCTGCTGCTACTTACTATTATAACAGGAGCAGTGATATGCCTATTTCTGTTATTACTGATCACAGGACATGGCTAGCCTTTCCAAGCAAATCAGGAACACATGACTAATATCTGAGGTGTCAGATTATAAAAATGTGCATTCCTCACACATTTACTTACAAAGGCCCAAATTCAATGTCTAGCTGTGTTTTCTGTCCTGTATTGCCATTAAAAGGCTGAAATTCTTATTTGCATTATCTCCTAATATTCTGAAAAAAGTGTCTGTACACCTGAAACAAAACCAGATGTGTTAGAAAGAGTATGAACCTGATAACAATGAGAAAAACGCCTATGCAATGTCTCACTTAGTGATGAGAAATTATAAAACTAAACTGTTTCTGTCTCACCTTTATTAAGTTTATCAGTAGCATCATGCTGTATGTACTATATACCAGGGGTCTTCAATGTTTTTCAGGCCAAGGGCCCCAAAACTGATGGAGAGATGGAGCAGGGACCCCCTGCTATATATAGTATTTCATTAGTTTTATAACAAACTGGTCATAGTTCAATGTATAAATGTACCTTCATTCAGTACAGGTCTAGTTCATGCTGAGTACACAGGTGCTGACGCTGACAGACCTCATGTGTCAATGTGTGCATTTCTAACTGAAAGATAACTTTCTGCCTCCATTTATCTATTTGTTACAATATTCATGTTAATGTATATTTTAAGACATTTACATTTGTGAGGGAAAAATTTTACAAAATATTTTAAAAAATATTAAAAAGTGTCTAATCAACTGGACATTTCATGACTCCCCTGCAGTACCTACACAGACCCCTGTTGAACACCTCTGCTCTATACACATAAAAATAAGCCTGGCCAATATAGCAAAGTAATTCAATGAATCAAGTATTTTCTATGTGAACAGGGACTATATTGCAAAATTACAAGAATATTAATCTAAGGACCAAATTCACAATGCCACCTGTTTATTACTTGTAATACATTCATTATGAATATCTTCCCTTGCTCAAACAGTTTCTGCAATCATATTTTGTCATGAGTTCACAAAGGCAGAAAAACATTGACATAAATCATTAAACGTCTAAGACAATGAAAAACCTTTTTTTTGGTCATACTGCCCAGACATAAATTTAATATATGTACATATATACATGTTGTAGGACTTCCAATTCTTGTTAATTTGAAATATTATTATAATAACATGTTCAAGACAGTTGTTGTAAATAATTATCACAATAACTGTCAAACCAATATATAAATTTCCTTTAGGGTTAATGGCTGATTTCTCATCTTGAGTGACTGAACAAACCAAAGGGTTACTTATGGGTTAAAATGATTACTTATGGTCAGAACATGGCAAATATTTGCGAAATCTAGTGTTAGAACATATAAACCAATTATAATAGTTTTAAAAATAAGTACAAATGGAAGCAGAGAGGAACACTTTGCTCCTCCTGCTCTCTGATACTTTGCCTACCGACAGATTCATCTTGAATCTTAACTTTCAACCTTTTACAAAACTTTTTAAAAATGTATTTAAAAAAATGCCTAAAATTGAGAGAAAGGCACATGTAAAGACACTGTGTGTGACATTTTAAAAGAATTGGATGTATAATGTCTGAGAATCAGGTTACACAAATTGTAATTTTTAAAAATGTAAATAAAGAATCCCACAAGTGAAATTCAGCCACCAAACTGTACACTGCAATTTGAAAAGAATCCGGTGAATAGTGTCTGAGAAATGGGATGGACAAAAATCTCAGATGGCTGGGTAAAAAAAAATGAACGCTGAGTAAACTGAAGTAAAAACAACCTCTGTAGCATTTTACACGTTTAGACAGCGTAAACAAAATTAAACCCTAAAGATGAAATAAAGACTTATTGCCACAACATTTATTGCAGTATAATATTATATAATGATATTATCATTATTATTTTGCAGCCAAACCCCCTGTTAGTAATGAAACACTTGTGTCCCAGTACTTTTGTCCATCTAGCGTAGGAGGTACCTCAATCAACAAATCACCCACAATAAGGACGAAAATGTCAGTTATGTAAAAAAAACCAAAAAAAAACCCAGCAATAATATCACACATTTTTCACACCATCAGTTACATTCAACATTCAGGAATTAAAAATATAAAGTTATAACAAACCTGCACATTTCCCAGTTGCGTGAAATCATATCATACCATATGTATTTACAGAAACAAAAGAACAGATTATAGTTTTACAGTACATCTCACATACAGTGCTTCTTTCCTGTCTTACCTTTGGTCCACCCGTAGCCTGGTGTCCGTGGGTGGCAGCAGCGGTTTCAGCATGGGGTCCAGCTCATTCAGCTCCACTGCAAACTTGGTGAAGCCGTAGTACTGCTCATAGTCGACAGGAATCGCACCTGCAGTGAACACAAACAAATGATATTCACTCTACATGATCCTTTAATAGGAAGATACGAGCTGTAAAAAAAAAAAAAAACAGGCCGTACTTGATCTCCAGATGCATGTGGCTGACGGCGGGTCCCCACAGAAAACGGCTTCATGCCACTTCCCGAAGAGTCTGCGGATGACCTTCCCTTTTTGATCTGTGATGGTTCCCTCTATCTCATTCACACTGGAATTCCAGTATTTGGCCTGTGAAAGAATTTAACATTTGGAGTGCATCAACTAACTAGATATGGAGATATCTGCATGTTGCACTAGGAAAAATATGCTATGAAAAATAAGTACATAATCAGACCAAGAATACGACAAGGAGATGATAAAGCAGCCCCAGCTTGGTGTCTGTTGCTGGGGTATAATGAAAGATGTGGACGCATAATGAGACCTGACATGTCTTGACTTGCCATCCTGCACAGCTTCAGGAGGTCTATCAAATGGCCTCACACTAAAGCAATTAACCTTTTTCCTCTCGGTAAAGCCTCCCATACTTCAAACAGTGGAAACATCGACAGGTTCTTGTTGGCAAACAACAGGAAAGCACCATCTGAGTGGAAAATTTATGGACTAATGAGGACTCTACACAGCTTGTGCGGTTGTGAGAGATTTATACGTATATTCTACAGGTACGGTCAGGGTTTTATTTCGACAGTGCATGAATTGTGTAATATTGCTTCTGTAAACCACCATGGTGGAACTGTAATGACTAGGAATGTAAGGATACACTCACCCTACCATTTGATTCGAATCCCGATTTTGGGTCAACGACATACAATTCGAATAAATTTTTTTCCATCCAGACTGAATTTCAGAAGCATGGCTACATGATGATTAGCTTCCAGCTCTAGTAGCTTCTGTCACAATAACGTCCATGTTCTGTATGTTATCCGTCACAACAGCTATGTCGTGATTAATCTTTTCAAGCTCTCATTCTGCTTTAGCAGACTTCAGAACCTTTACGATGTGTTCTCCAGTATGTGTTTTGAAAAGATGATGAATTTGTAAAACAAAACTCGCCATGCACCATCGATTTGGATGTGCCACGTACCCACAATGCTTTGCGGAAGCATCTTCACGCGTCAGGATGCGCCCCATAGAAATGAACAGGGGCGGTGCGGTGGAGAGTCCACGATGCTTGCTACCATGGCGTCAAAACAAGCGGCAGGAATAACAGACAGCGCCTCCTATTGTTGAAGTAGCGGATCGACGCAAATTTTTTGCTGTATTGATTTTAATCCCTCTTATTTGTTGCGATTTTTAACCGATTATGAATATATCCTTACATCCCTAGTAATGACACAATGAAAATGTGACTGAAGAATGGACGTTCAGCTTTAATTCAAGGAGTTTAACAAAAATATTTAATTAACTACATTTATGAACTACAACCATTTTAAACGCAGTCCTTTCTGTTGTTAGTGTTACTAGTGGTTTGCACCTTGTTCTTAACCCCCTTGTTAATGCATTCACATTCATGAAGCTCTAATAAACACTAAAGGTGTGTTCTGGACATGATTGGATGTAGTAAAACTGCTTTTCTTCACCAGTCACTTTAGTCATCTTCTGTGTTCTTCCAGACCTTTGGCTTTGCTGAGCTCACCAGTGGATTTTTTTCTTCTTAAGATTGTGCCAAATTGCTGATTTGGCCACTCTTGAAGTTTTTGCCATTTCTCAGATTTTTTGATTTTTCAGCTGATGACACCTCCTTCTTTTGTGTTGACACCTTGTATTTATTTATTTATTCATTTATTTGACAGGGACAGTGCAGTCAAACATAGTAACAAGCTTGCAGCTGATGTGATGCGTATAGTTAAAATATAATGCTAATTCTAATGCTAATATAGTGCTAATTTTCAACTCAAATGGAGAAGTTCAGTGAGCATTCACCAAATCCAACCAACAGACCTTTTTTCTGCTTCATTTGTCAAACAATAACCATCTGGTCATAAAGCTGCTTGTCAGTAAGATGGAAAATTACTTTTAAGTTTATAAAAATAGAGCAACTTTCTTGAAAAAAAAATGCTTAATAAATTATTTTTGTTAAAGCCAAACTTCCACACTTAAATCCCATCCTGTTGACTTCACTTTAGACCCACTGTGGTGAGGCAAAATTACACTAAAAATATGGACCTGGCTATAAGTACTGTTCACAGAGGGATACTGTCCAAAATAAAACAGAAGTTAGAGACTGATGGTTTAAACAGTAGAGAGTAAAGTTAAATCAGTTGAAATTAATTATATTAATCCCTCGAGAGAAATTCAACAAATGCAGCACTGAAATGTAACTGTGATTGCTGTTGTTGAGCTGCCATCAGTCACATTTCCAGTTTTTAGCAGGTATCACTGATGTTGATGAACTAGTGTCATCCTTCTCTTAACCCATAAAGACCCACTTCTACTTTTGTGGCAGTTGCCAAATAGATTTTTCACCATATTTAACCTTTCTCAAGTGAATTATTACCATTTACAGTAATATTAAATTTTTTATTT
>JAPTGZ010346125.1:0-10919 GCA_029814645.1 Fowleria isostigma
GCATAAAACTCCACAAAAAAAATAAATAAGCAAATAAAAACATAGGGCAGTGATACAGATAAATGTAGGATTATTACTTTGGTGTGAGTCACAATATGGGGAGAACTATCATGCTTGGCGGAGGTCTGCACTCTCCAAGTGCTTCTCCAGTTGGTTCATGTATTGAGCACAAAGAGCGACACCCCATCCCAGTGCACGTATTGCGTCAAGAAAAGTCATGTGACCAATACAACTCCTGTGTCGTACAGCGGTGAAGCGCCAAAGTGTGTTTATGAGTATGCAAAAATTGCGACGCATCTGCATTCGTGCTGAATGGAGGAGAGGAGACGATCGTGTGCCGATTTTGGAATGGCATTTTGACTTTCTGGGATTTGTGGATAACCATCGAGAAAGAGGAACATGTCTAGTCTGGGAGCATTTTGACCCGATTACGCCAAATAAGGTAAATGTTTCCCCTTTTCCAATTTGGCTTAGTTTTCATTCAAGATAATCCAATCCTGAAAAATACCTCATTAAAATCATTTTTTGCTTGAACTATCTTTGAATATTAACCCTTGTGAGGATAAAGCGGGTTGAGATGACAAATTAATGAGTACTATTTGCAGGTGAAATGTGGGCTCTGCTCCCAAGAGCTCTCACATGAACAAGAACACTTCCTCATTGTTAAACTCGACATAAGATTGTGGCAATAGTCCAGTCATAGACTCAGGTATGTCGAATATGTCAACAAAACATTTAACCTTTCATTTTGATGTGGATAAATGTATATTAACTATGACTATTCCATGTCATATTAATAAACTTACACTTCCCTTTTGGATTCTAGGGTTCTAGAAAGCAAGCGGTGGATCAGGCTGTGGTCAATATGATCATAAAACACTGTCACCCACGAAGCATTATAGAAGATGAGGGTTTCAGAGACATTTACCTTCTTGAGTCCTCATACGTTCTGTCAACCAGAAGCATATGTTAAAGGAGTTCCAGTGTACACACATCCCAAATGATTTGTACATAACTTTCACATTTTCACTTATAACACAAAATTTGTCTTAATTCTGCATTTGACATATTATATTGGTTATATTCAAATTAATTGGAATACATCCACCTCTCTTTCATTCAGTAAGCACTTTAATTAATCATTTGGTGTCCACTGTCCACTGAAGCAATGCACTCCACTCTGTACCCAGGCAGCCGCAATGAACGTTTAAGTCCACCAGATGTCACAATTAAGCAACGTACCAACACAGTCTCAACACAGTTCAGGGTATGTGCCTACACCATATGAGGCGTCATTAGCCCATCACTAAAGAACACTGGATAGTCAGGCACAAAGCCAGAACAGGCTGCACCAGAGCTGCTTATATTCTGGCCAGATGATTAGGAACACCTGTGAGCAACAGGTGGCCCTGATGCTACTGATGAGGTGAGGTAAGGTGAGGGAGGAGACATCGTGGAAGCAAATTATGACACATTTACACATTTAAACAAACATCTGAAACTCCACTGACAAATTAGTGGTGTTGTCAAGTTTAGCATCTATCACTAAAAGCTGCACATTACTTTCATCATCAATTTTTTATCAAATCTGAAAAACCCAATTCATAGCCTAAGTATCACAAATTTTGAAGTTTACTCCATAAACCAGTCTGTGTGTTTACAAACAGAGCTGGTGGGTCACTCGGGCATTTCTGGAAATTTGCCGTGGCATTGCATTGTGGGATGCATAGGTTCACAGAGAGAGAAACTCCTGGCTTTTACTTAGTTGGAGTTTTTGTTGCTGCTACTGTGGCTGCGTGAAGTTCTGTTACCCACTATGTAATGCCATGACACATTTTGGGAAATGCCCGAACGACCTACCGGATCTGTTCGTAAACACATTCTGAGGAAGAATTTACAGCATTAATAGATATCCTAACTACTCATAACCCCTCTACTAAATTTAAATTAACCATCGGTCACAACACTGTTAACTTCTAGGACACAACTACATTAAAAGGAAAGGGCTTTTTAATTCACAATAAACTCGACATTAAGGTTTACTTTAAAGACACAGACACACATGCCTTATTACATAAAAGTAGTTTTCATCCCAAACACACATTTGCTGGTTTGATTAAATCACAGTTGCACAGATTTCATAGGATATGCATTCAGAAGGATTTTAAAGCCACCAATGTGTTGGTCAAAGCTTTGTCCACTAGGGGGTACTGTAGGTCCATCCTAAGACAGTGCTTCTAAACCATCCTCCAGGTTAAACCCGATCTTATGATTACCTTTTGTTAACTTAACATTTACTCCCCATCAACAGTTCCGTTGGTTAAAATTATCAAAAATAATTTTGAAACAGTTATGAAGGAGAATAAACCTGATGATAATATTAGATTAATTGCAGTTTATTGGAAAAAATGTCAATCTAGAAGATTATTTAGTTAAAGCCAAAATCAGGCCTAAATCTGACCAGAAGATGGGTCTGGATGACAGTTTTTTAAACAAACTAAATGGATTCATGATTTTCAAAAACAGATGAGTGTTCAAAATAGTCACAGAGGGAAATATTTGTTCAAAGAATTGTATGTATTTAATTTCCTGCAAGAAGTCTAATAAAAGATATGTGGAGGAAACCAGTCTCAATCTGAATGTAAGATTTACATGTCATAAGAACATTGTGAAGGTGAAAACACAGACTGTCATTTGTTTCAACATTTTATGCTACATGGTTGGGATTCTGGTGCTTGAAGTAAATCCACAAAGGTCTGCAGTTCAAAGACATAGAGCTGAAAGAAACTGGATCATTAGACTAGGCACTATATTCTATATACTAGGGCTTAATGAGGGACTATATTTCAGTCCTTAATACTCACCTTGTTGATGTTCTAGAATGATCCTAAATACATGGACTTAAATTTCACTTACTCTTGTTTACTCTTTTAATTTTAATCCACACATTTATGTGGGTTGTAGGGTCTCCCTGGGCGGGACATCGTGGGAGGGGACTGGATGGGGTCTGCACTGATCCTGCTCTCAGAAATGGACAGTTGGGTCCCACTTATTGTCATCTTAACCCTAACAACACAACTGTTAAAACAAAAACAAAAAACTTAAAGAAATTTAAAATATATAATAGTTGACAACATTATGAGGGTTAAAAATGTTAAATTATGATTAAAAATATGTCTCTACATGGTCTTAGGTCCAAATGTGTATCATTATTATTATTATTATTATTATTATTATCAAAATGTACACTTTAAAGCTGAAACATTTACTTCTAATATGTAAAAAATACTTTTGATTGATTTTATTGGCTACAATATTGAATTGGAGGAAACGGATGCAATTTTTTGATTAAAAATAAAATTAGAATGAATAATTAATGTAATTTTGCTATAAAATGACCTCTAAAGTCACCTGGTTCTGTCTACCTAAGTGGAAGGGGGCTTTGCGTCTCTAAAATATTCAAGTAAAACAAAACTGTTTAAACAAAAATGAAATACAATGATGTGTCAGGACACGCCCCCTTTATAAACTGTGGTCTTACTGTTCAGAGCTCATTCTGCTAACAGGTGTGGATTAAGTTAGAGACAGAAGTCAGCCGAGTTAAAAGGAGATGAAAAAAGAGAAAAGAGCTGTCTTGCTTTTAGTTGTTACCTGTGCCTTATCTATGTGTTTTCTTTTCTTTTTTTAGTTTTACAATCTGAGGAAGACCTAGAAGCGTCAAAACGTCAGCACTCATTTTTCGTTTTACTATCGGATTTGTTTTTTCAGTACGCCATACTTAGTTCATTGGTTTGCTTTGGAGAAAATTTCAAAAAACACACCAAAAAAAATCAATACAATATACAAAAAATATTGTTATATAGTTTCATAAAGCACCTACATCACACACATATGAACACGGAGGATAGATGGACAGTGGTGTGGCGCCGCAAAGGCCTGCAGCAGCGAACACGCTACAGGAAATGCGTCAGAACTGGGTCTGGCAGGAACACGGACCTCGCACCAGCCTCCTTATGAAGGAGCAGAACCACATTTAACTCTAATCCTACATCTGACTGAAACCGAGAGAAGGAAGGTGGCTCGGGCCATGTGACCAAGAAACTGTGGAGAAATTTTACATCGCTCTCCTGGAAAGAGAGCAAGCGTATGAAACTCAGCAGCTCCACATAAAGGCCCTGAAGCTCAAAGACAAGACCCCACCGACTGGAGAGACAACTTCTGAGGATGAGGTAGAATGATGAGGCCGAGTCTGACTCACCTCCATCTTCGGAACGGCGGGAAGAGAGGCCTCACACAGGTAGATTTATGAAGAGGAAACTGGAGTACAACCTGACTGAGCCCGATGTTCGACCAGCAGCCAAAATCCAGCGGAATATCAATCAAATGAAACCACAAATTTTGGACTACTTCTGCAACAAAACGAAATTCAGGTTAATGAGGGCAATGAGGAGCCGGCACCTCAGGCCACGGTCGAAACACTTAAAATGAGTGACTTTGAGGTCAGGGATGACCCCAATTTCCAGGAAGTACTGGATCTGACGTTAGGCTGGAAACTAAACTCCTCCCACATCAATCTCCTGTCTTGAAGAGGAATCTGCATCTGCCACAGTTGAAGCACGTAAGTCCACAGACACTGAGGTCGGGGAATTGAATGAATGAATGAACGAATGAATGAATGAATGAATGAATGAATGGTTTATTTTGGTCTGCACAGCAATCATTCCACTCAATACAACAATCACAAAGACAAAAACTAAAAAAGGAATAGGCTAAAAGCAAAGCTTATTTTCTGCCTATCCTGTTCACCTGATCCACTGTTTACATTAATTTAAATGTGAACATCATCGAACAGTCACATTACAACAAAAGAATCAACAACAGAAAAGCAGATCTACCATCTCATCTTAATTTTCATGTATAATTTTGGACTTAAAGCATTTTTTAATCTTTGTTACAGAAGTGATCAACTCAAGTCTGTTCCATAATTTCATACCCACAATCAAATCTAGACTTCACATTTTTCTTCACTTTCATACTTTCAAAAAAATAAAGACCTCTTAAATCATAATTACTCTCTTAATTTAAAGAAATCTTGAATGGTATTTGGAACAAAATTACCTTTTACCTTATAATCAGTTATCTCTAACATTGCCTCCGATGTGTGATATTGTGATTATTATCATGTATTATTTTATTTTTCAAGAGGATGTAAACACTTATTGTACACATACAACAATTTAAGTTCATGAATGCTGTTTTATTTGTAATTTACTAGAAGGAACTACAGTTCTTGGTTTACCATTTTGTTTTACTGTTTTACAATACACTGATGAGCAAAGCACTCACTTATTTTACATGTGATTATCTAAAAGGATATGTCTTTATTGTAACTTTAGAGAGAAGTACTGTTCTTGGGCTTGCCAATGTTTTGTTTTAAAATAATCATTTACAAAGAACATTTTATTGTTGTGACTTTGATTTCATTCATTCATCCATTTATTTATGTGTTTCAAGCAGGGAAAAGACAAAACAAACCCATTTTAAGTGTACAAGAAATTTGATAACAGAATAAATTCATTCATAAATGAAAATACTCAAGACAATATAACAAATGCCATGTACACTAGTAATAATCAAAACCAATTCAATATGCACTGTTCAAAAGCATTAAGTGAGTAGTTGTAAGAAGCTTTTCCATTGGACATATGCACAATTGAATTGAATTGCCTTTATTTGTCATTGCACATATTTCAGAGCAACGAAATTCGTCTTGCCAGTTACAACCATCCGAGATTAACATGAAGACAATAACAATACAAGGGGGATACAGGACGGAAGAACTGCCGGATCGCTATTGCAGCGCTCTGGTTTATCAAAGAAGGAAAAAAGACACATCAGGATAGGAGAGGGAAAAAAAAGGACAAATGATGCAAAAAACCCTCAGTGTAAAAGCACAGCTTCGGACAAACACTTATGACTTGACACAGTGCACACGGGAACGGGGCCGCACAAAACTTTACCTATTGTCTTCTTTCCAAGAAGTATAGGCTTTCCATCCTAGGCAAACTGGCTGCTAATCATCACACATGTACTGTGGTTTCAGAGGCTGAGAGGTCAGCCTTATGTATAAAGGGTCTGAACGCACAAAAACATGGTGTACATACTTTTCCACGCCCATGTTCAGATGCGTAAAGAGTGAAATGACCATAGAAATGTGCAGCATTCTATACCAGTGATAGCGGTCCATGATTGCCAGAGCAGTGCAATATGAAAGTGAAACTAAAGACACTTTACTATTCCTCTAACCCTCTGGGCCCACTCCACAGCTGTATGGGCCCCCCAGGAGTGCTGAGCTCATGAATTTGTCATGGCCCCCTTAAGCACTCCCTGCGGAATGTATATACCATATTTTCGGACTATAAGTTGTTCAGGAGTATAAGTTACACCAGTTAAAAAATGGATCACGAAGAAGAAAAAAATATATAAGTTGTACCAGAGTAGAAGTTGCATTTTTTGGGGGAAAAAAAGGACGGGAGAAAGATAAATGGGAGAGTGACAGAGCACAGACTAGAACATGATAAACATCAGCATTGATTTAACCCATGAGAGAACGAAGGAGTTAAAGAAATGAAAACAGCTGTGGAGTTGTCCCTGTTCATCTACAGCTAAGAATGATTCTGTTGTTTATTCATATGCACTGGAACAGGAGATTTGACTGCAGTGTTTGTATTAGTCAAACATTTAGTAAATGCTAATGCAGTAGCCACATGGCTAGCTCTTTGATGTTGGTAATCTGCTTTATTTTTAGCATTGTTTCAGTCACAAACTAAGGGCTGCATAAGGCAAGACTGAAATGTCTCAGTTCAGAGTTGAATGTTGATGTCAGGTCCTGGATGCTAAACTGACTTTCAGTGATAAAACCATTATAACAGCATAATGTAGCGCTATGAATGCACACAAAGCAGCTAGCTCTGAACTGTTAATAAGACTGCTTAAGTGAACGCTGGTCCAACTTTCTAGTGCTGTTCACCAGAAAATTTTAGTGTTTGACTGGTTTTTATGCCTCTGGTGTGCTGGATAATTGTACGTATGTGGGAGCCAGGTTACCTTATCTCCTCTTACTAGCATGACAGTTGCTTTTCCTCCACTTTGTCTGGAAGCGAGATTAGCCAGTCACAGGCTCTTCTCCGGCACACAATGACTAGAGCTCCCCTAGCTCCGCTATTATTTGTCCGAGCCTCCACCTCTGCTGCACAACCATCTGGATGTCGCTCGTAGAAAATATATTCGCCAACACAGTATGGACCCGCTGGTCCACTTGTCGCCGCTGACAACACACAACAGCCAGAGTCCCGTCAACTAAGATGAGCATTCTTCAGCCTAGCTTCATCATCTAACATTAGCAATAAGCCCGACAATACCATGGAGTACTGCGGTTTCCTCAACATTCACTCACCTACATACATGACCTCATCACTTTGCATCCTGCAAGTTGTCTTGATAAAAGAAACAGAGTTGTAAAGAAGATCTGATATTGATTTATTAGCTCCAAAACAAATACGCTTTCTGGCTAGAGTATGTCCTTAAGGTAGTTGTTGCTAGTGCTTATGGAAAGTGTAGTCTTTGTCCTGGAAAAACACCACTGATTCCCAATTATCCGAACAAAGCCTTTAAGAACATGTGAATTTATATGTTTTAACATCTATAAATCACCCGGAGTATAAGTCGCAGGACCAGCCAAACTATGAAAAAAAGTGCAACTTATTGTCTGAAAAATACAGTAAGCTTATTATCCCCCATCCCTGCCTCTAACTTTTTTTTTTGGGGTGGGGGTGTGGATCATGATTATGTAAAGGGGCGTTTGCTCATAAAGGTTGAGAGGCTCTGCCCTAACCCTAACCCTAAACTCATTTCAGCCGCATCAACTCACAGCCTCATTCTTTTGGTCATTACCCGGAGCTCATGACCATAGGTGAGGGTTGGAATGTAGATGGACCAGTAAATTGAAAGCTTCTCATTTTGGCTTAGCTCCCTCTTCACCACAATGGACCGCTTTAGCGTACTCAATGTATTGAGTTGTGACGCCGTGTCCTAGTGTCCGTATATGACAGGTTGGGAATGTGAATGTGTGGGCAGGGTTCCAACGTACCTGTGGGGCTCCGTTGAATGCATCCTTTGTGGCTTCATTTGATTTTATGAGTGGTCCTGAATGTTGTCAGAGCTGATGTTGGCTCTGCTCTGACTGTTTAGGACCTGGCATGGTGGGTGGATGGAACGGAGACTAGATAATATGTGAGGAGAATGAGTGGATGAAGGACTGGATGGCAGGGACAGACGGACAGAAGGCTGCATGACCAAACCAAGAGTGCAGCGAGGTGCAGCGAAGCACGGCGGCAGGCGGCACTGCCCAAATGCATTTGGCATGCAGTGTGTGTTTATCTGTCCATCCTGAATAAGAAGGGATGCACAGCAAACAGATTATAGCTGGAACCGCCATATCTGCTCGCTCCAGTCCAAACTGAGCCAGAGCAAGTGGACCAGTGAGGACGTCTGACGGACAGCAGCAAACCCCTCACATTACCCACAAAGAACATCAGCAATGAGATACGGCGGACAGTAAGACCTACATCTGCACAGGGAGTCAGAGCATCAAATGGACAAAAGTATGTGGACACATTGAATTCTGGTGTTTCTTTTCTAACGAGTCTTGGATAAAAAACAATAATGACTAATGTCATAATATAGTTTTATATTCAGATACAAATCATTGCATTGGTGTAACAGAGGAGTCTCGACAGGTTCTGCAGGAAACCTACCATCATGAACCTAAGTACACACACATCCATACACATTCATTCACCACTCAGCTATTTGTCCATCTACTCCAGCATAAAAACCAAAGCCAAAACCAGAACGCTAAAAGGTTCCAATCTGGCCCGTGGGATGAAGTTGTAAAGTGCAAAAATTAAAATTAAATTAAAAAATTGAGTTAAAAATTTAATTAAATTAAAAATTACTGAAAATATTACCAGTAAAAGATGTCGAACTCTAAAATTATGATTCCAAATTATTCTTGGTTTAATGTGAGAAAGTACTATGGCATTGTGTGACGACAGAGCCACAGGACATACCAGGTGTGGTGGATAGTCCATTCAAAGGCTGAGGTGGCAAAAGGTGTGGCCAGGGGCGGGGCTGACCTTTGTCCTGCAGCCACCTCATTGGACTCAACCATGGCCTGTGATGTCATGGGGGGGGTTTGGGTTTTACTAGCTTTTTATTGTATTTACTTATACTTAGTGTCCATTTTGTTTCTCCTGTTTGAGTTTTATGGCTTGTCCTAGTCACTATATGTTCCCCTATTTTTCCATTTTTGGTTTAGCAGTTTGTGTTCTAGCCTTCGTTGCTCTTATTTCGAGCACAGTTCTGTAACGTTGACCTCTTTTACATATTTGTTAAAACTTTGATTTTTAATCTTTTGTTGAACATCTTTTTTCAACCTTTTCATCCTGTTTCCTGGTTGCCTTACTGCTTCGTCCCTAACACATTATCAAATCAATAATGGCAATGGCAATTTTTTCTCAACTTATTACAAACATTAAATTCTGAAAATATTTACATAAACTATCATTTAACAATAAAACATCAGTACCTTCAACAAATATGAACAACCTGAAATGTCTAAAGAAAATTAAGTCCAATTCAGGTTCAGGTTTATTGAGTCATCATCCACAATACAGAAAATCCAAACAATGAGGCTGATTTTAAGTCAACCGACTGTGACTTCTGAAGACTGAACAGGCTTAGGCAGAAGATAAATGCTTGTATACGCCTCGCCTACATTCAAATCAAAATGAGTTTTATTCGACCGATCAAAACATCAAAACTCATTCCTGCTTGTATCCCTTGAAAATATCTTTAAAAACCAATATTTTGAAAACCATTAAGGAGTCACACATCTTAAAATGTATATTTACGACATTCTATAATTTAACCCCAATAACAGAAATACCTCTTTTTATCCATTTAACCACCACAGTAAACATACAGACCCCTCTGAAATCAGACCTGCTTTCACTTATCAAAAAGAACCTCTGAACAGAGTCTGAGAGTGACTGTTGTTTGGCTCAGAACATTATTTGCACAGTTTTGTAATAAAAGAAGTCATTGAATTTCATAACACAATAATTTAGAAACAGTGGAGTTGTGTGGGAATAATAATCAGCTCTATGAATGATTCGTAAAGCTCATTCCTGCAGTAATTGTATCAATATTCTACCTGTTTTGTGCCTTGGTGGGTCTGATCTGTAATGCACATGTATCAGTCATAAGATGATGCATAATTTAGACAAAATCGTACTTATTTTTGTTCAGAAATTTCCATTTTATCAGTTTATTCACATCTTTTTAGCTTGAATACTTTCTAAAATCTAAATATTTCATGAAATTTTTTGCACAAAAAAATTTGGAGTCATCAATATTTATAGGCTATTATGCTATTATTTCACTGTTCCGGCCCACTTGAGATTAAATTGGGTTGAATAATGTGACCTTTGAAAAAAAATGAGTTTGATACCCCTGATCTACTACATCTCGTGTCTATTCATTCTGTTTCTTTTTGTTTTCCTGTCTGACAGTCATCCCAGTAGTCTTGAGTGCATACTTGGCATCTGTAAAACCATTATTCCTTATCCCACAAACTTCCATCTAGCATCCACCTCACATTCATGAATCCCCACCATCAAACCAAGCGCCACTCTAACTTTCGGGTTATGTTCTGTCATGCGCAGGATGCAGTTCGCTGTCATCCTGATGACATCACAACAAAGTGTCGGTTTTGCCTGGAATTATTCATTCATTCATTCATTCATTTTCTGAACCCGCTTTATCCTCACTAGGGTCACGGGGGTCACATGGAGCCT